>JABSTT010002111.1:0-74676 GCA_013339685.2 Hyalomma asiaticum | reverse complement strand
ACCCGCGTGGCTAGTAAAGTGGCAATTAACCTCTTGAAAAATACTAGCATGAAGGGGCTCTAAAAATTAGGAATCCTGAACACTATACATGGCCTCATATGTGTATTTCGACAGTTGCGGTAATTTTGCCTGGATGCTGTGCACTCACTCCGAATTTGTATACCCGCACATGCTGCAGAGTCAATCTCACTCCCTCGTGCCATGTACATGGCACGCTTATGATCAGTGCCCTCCCTAAGAACATCCACCCAGAATACCACCAGCCCTGCCTCGACGCGCCAGCAGTAGCTCTCCATAAAGAATATGGCACATTGGAGGACGTGCTCTGGGTCCGTGTGGTACAGACTGTTCGGTAGCTCTATCTTACCATCCATGAAATTCCCAGCCTAAGCACTTCTTAGATCCCCCTGTACTTTGGAGGAAGCAGAGTAAGCTTCTATATCCTTAGCCATCGCCCAGACCAGTGCCACATACATGATTAGAGATTGCAAAACAGCTGTTCCCAATTTCGCCTTCAGTCGCATAATGCTTATGCATGTCATATATTGATAATGTGCACCACAAATTTCGACATACATATTGAACTCATATGGGTGGCGACTCACTCTTTCAATCCCAAAACTGAGGCTACTAATAACAGCCCGAGTACCTCTTATTTGGACAAATGGCAACCATGGCTGAGATTTCTCACAAGAGAGGGCACACATTTTTGCTGAGCTGACCGAACAAGCGCACCTTGCCCATCATGTCTACGTACCTCACAACCTCAACTTTCCCAGTCCCATCAAATAATTTGCAGGTGACTTCATATCCAAGCTTTTCCCACCCTTAAGGTCCTGTCCCACTTCCGTCCCATTTCTCCGGAGTGCAGTCTTTGGAGATCACCCGGTGCCATTTAACTACATGCTATGTGGCTGCCATGCCTATTGTTGCCGGCAAGAACAGCCTACCACCGGAACATGGGAGAAATGGGAGGCCTTCTTGCATCGCAGGAACCGGGCATCCAACTTCGCTGTGTGAACCACAGTGCCATGGCCCTGTGTTGTCTAGACACTGATGCGTAAAGTGAGGGCTGCGCGGTGGCCCACGTCCTTTCAAACTCATTTATTCAATAAAGCTTTTAGCCTCCATTCATTTGAAGACAGCGTGCTGCAACAGTGTGTGTTCTGGATTTGGTGAACTTTATAAGGTAGTTGAATGGTCAGCCCTGACAGCATAAAATCCACTTTCCGTGGTTCACATCTTGAGACTGTCGTGGCCTAGACGACCGAAATATGCAAGTGGCACCAGCGTTTATGCAAAAAGCAAAGCATATATGGGCAGGCTTTCTGCCAATGACTTCTCTGTGTATGCTGTTATGATGGAAACGGCGCAGCGGCACATATAATGAACTCCAAGCAAGGTACTCGGCTGTGAAGCCTGGCCTCCGAGCCAGCGTGTTTCAACTCGCTCGTCGTTTATAACGATTGTGCATGTGTACTGTGTATGTGCAGGATAGACATGAGGCCTTCTCTCCTCCTTCAGAAGCTTGCCCCGTCCCACTGCCGACGACCCGCAAGGCGCCAGTGCTTCGGTTGAACCAATGACAGGTCCCAACAAGCGAGCATCGTGATGAACACTGGCGACGTTTCACGAAAGGGTATAAAAGGGGAGAGAGAACGCGCTGCTCAGTCAGTTGCTCTTGGCAACCCCTTTGCTCCAGTACGTTGCTGTGCACACATTTGTAATGTTCCTCTGAGCGCCTCGCTTACCTGTAGCAATGTATTAAACATTTGTTGTCTGTTATCTACGTCGCCTCATCTTCCCTGCTGGCCCTCCTCAATGGTAAACCTGGTTTGAGCTCCATGCAGGTGTTGTTGAAGGTTTGCCACACCACGCTACCGTAACAATGCCTTTATATGCCTTGTGCATGCTAGTGCCAAGGGTGGGGTGCTGTGGTCTGCTGCTCTAATGCAACTGTATAATGATCCAGTCCCCTTATTTAGAGCCTTGCCTTCGTCAAATGAACAGGTCACATTATGTGAGGCACAGTGAGGCAGTTACAATAAGCTTCCCTTGCCATGTTGAAGGATTTGTAGAACGCAAGTACAGTGTACAAATTTTGTTGCATGTGTAAGAACACATGTGCAGATGTGGGTTTTTACATTCAACAGACTACACATGTCCAAAATTACTTAGCGGAGTAAAGAACACTGCATGTGGATTGTGAAAACCAGTAGCCATTCAGTTACCTTTTTATTTCTGTACAGCAAATTGAGTAACATTGAGCTTCTTTCAACGGTTGTTTAGATGTGACTATGTGCTTAATTAATATTACAGAGCTGCTCTGTAGAACAGCTGAAACAACCAAGTAGGCTACAAAAAAGGCACTCACTTGTCGGTGATTTTGTCATTTCGGTTTATATTGTTAATATTGGTCATTTTTTTTACTTATTTATCAGGAGCTCAGAAAAAAAAAGTGGTCTAGGATGGCAAGGCTAAAGGCAGAATGCCTGCGTGATATAACCCTTATACATAGGATGAAATATGCAGAATAGATTGTAGCTTCTTATACACCAGCTTGGTAAAAGCAATTTGAACGAACTGCATCTTTTGAAATTAACTGTGTAAGATGCAGTTAATTTTTAAAACACTGTTTTTCAGGCGAGAATGTGTGGTATGATTGCGGTGCCCTAGATTTTAAATGTAACCAACCACTTGCTCTCAAAAACTTGGAAGACGATTAAGATGGGACTGGCATGTGTTACCTCATAACATACTATGGCTTCCTGACAAGCAAGTTTACCTGTGAGAGTCAGCACATGCTTTCCATTCTCAAATTGTAAATTTGTGCCACAGCAAAGCCACACTGTAGGAAAGCCAGTTATGGAAATTATGCTACAATTGCTCCTATCTGCGGCATTTCATTTCTAAGAGCTACAACATCCATACTGCAAACAAAGTGTACAGGAGGGCTTTTGTTGGAAGCAACTCTTAAAGTCGCAACTGAGTGCCATTTGGTCAGTGCAAGATAGCAGTTATGTGAGAACAGCCGTTTTGTGTCCTGCCTTTCAAAAAATAAATGGTCGTCAAGCTAATCAGATTGAGTGCACACCTGCACATCATGCAGGTTGAAGTTCTGTAGATGCTGCTGTGTACAACTGCGTGTTTGGGCACTTTCATATTTTTCTCTCCGCTCTGCATCCACAGCTATTACATATGGCTTCCAAAAGTTCCATCTCTGCATTCACGTAGGTGGCATGCCCTTTGTGAGAGCAGAGTTTTGCGGCGCCCATTGTCATGGCCACCACATTTTCTATTTTGTGACGTGTTTAGCAAAGGTTCAAAGAATGAACCAACACCTTGTACTGCACTTGCCATTATAATTTCGTCGAACAGGAACCTTGCAGTTCGGTTTCACCATACAGCATGCAGGACTTCAAGGGCCCCTCACCAGGTCTGGCCATTTTGAGCTGACAAATGCACTGTGTACATTGTGTGCTCACGATCATGCCTGCCAAGAACTGCATTGCTATGCACCTCGGAAGGTGCTTGAATTTTAAACTGAGCGTCGCTTCCTCTCTTCTCATATGCATCATTCGCTAAGAGGAGAGGATGATGCTGTGCACTGCCACGTGTCGCTGCGTGACCACAGAACACCTCTGCACCACTAGAAACCATGCTGGCAGCCTGAACCATGAATTTCCCTATCAGGAAGCAGCAGTCCTTGGAGAGGACAAACAGCTTCGGGCTTTTCACCTTATTTTTTGTCTTTTTCTTGCTTCACCTCGATACTCGGACCACATGGCTGCCAATGCTTTCTACGTTATAGCTTTGCGCTGGGGACACTGAACTAATTTGTTGCAGTGCTCGGAGAAAGTTGGACACTGTTTGAAGTGTTGATTCTGCTAGGTCTTTCTGTGATCACCCAGTGCGCCCCATTAGCACAAAGTGCACAGGCCACCACGTGGTCCGAGTACCGTATTTCATTTGCTAAGCACTATACCTACAACTGCTCCACATTAGATGTAAAACATTTGTTCACCCTGCTTAAATTTAATTTCCTTGCAAAGCTACACATTACCACCCATGTGACATATGACTGCCTTTAGTCCTCGCAGCACTATTTTAAGTTGTCCCATAATGTGTGCATGTGATCTAGTGGAATGTCACAAATGCAGGGATTTATACACCCCCCTCCATTTGAATCCTCACACCCCCGAAAATTCTTCCGCTAAATCAAAATTCTAAATTAACCCTTGAATCACTGTCTGCCATAAATACTTTATTTCGCAGTTTCAGAAAAGCCAGCAGGCCGATGGATCATTGTGGAAATGGAGGAACCTTACTTCTGTCCGATACATTGTGATCACTGCAGCAATGTTCTCTCGTGCTGCAGATGAGATGGGTCTTTTTCTTCAATCCTTTTCTGGAGTTTTCTCTCTTGAGTAATGTTGATCTCTCTGCCAAGTGGGAAAGCTCCCTGTAATTATGGCACTTCTGCAGGAAAAAGGAGGTGTAAAATGTAACTGGGCAACCATATTGCTTAAAAAGCATTGTGTATTTAATCACAAAAAGCACCAGTGCTGCTGTGCAGTAAATGTAAAGCTCAATAAATGGAAATGCTACCATTATTTAGACCTTTTCACTGCAGAAGCCACCTACTGGTCTCTGAATGCTGAAACAATGCCTGAGGCATGCGAGAATATCAGGGCAATGATTACGTTCACTGTACAGGCCACCACATGAACATGATTTTCAGAAGTTACCACTGATTGCTATGCCCATCAAGGTTTCATTTCTTGAAGGGACAAAATATAAATGATATCACAATGGTCATTGTAACTTGGTTTCAGAGTGTAAAAGAAGTAACATGTTTGCACGCTCAAGAAAACCCTTGACAGGGGACAGCCCTCTAGTGTGAAAAGGTGTGTATGCTACCAAGCAATCTGATTTGCAGCAATTTTTGAAGCAGCAGAAATTTCATTTTGGAGCACTTTCGAGCAGGTTATTTGGAATTTGGAAGCACCTTGTAACAGCTAAATTGACATTCTGCAGAGTTTTGGAGAAGAAAAAGGTGCATTTTGCATTCTAACACCTATATAATTAATATGGAGCTCTTATGAAGAGCTAGCTAAGCATTTCCGGCCACTGCATATCTTGTGGAGAAGAAAGCTCTAAGGAGGACTCAACAGCATTTCACTAGGTAATCATAAACGGAACGCAGTCATATGGTTAAAGGTTGTGCAAAAACACAAGCAAACATAGAATACTGGATCAAGAAGCATACATATTTAATGGAAAGCACTATAAACAATTTTCTTTTCATGCAACATGGGTGATGTCAACATCTCGTAGGTCAAAGGAACACGGGGGACCTGAGCAATTTGCAAGTCCATCTCACCAGCTATGTCCTTGAAAGTGATTGATGGTCTCTCCTATTCGCTCATTCATCTGGCTTTGAGATTGAGTTTGCACTTCAGTTAGGCCCCTATTTCCCTGCCTTAAATCAGTGCAGTCCTCCTTCGTCCTCTCAACCTGAGCAGTCAAAGTTTGCAGTTATGCTAGAGCATCATTAAAATCATCATCAATGTTACAGGAATATGATCTGATGAACTGCCTGTATTTAGGTGTGTGTTTTGCACGTGGAATCCTCAATGGCTTGTAAAATGTTGGTAGAATTGTAAAAAAAATGATACTAAAACCCAGTCGGCAGTGGCAAATAAAACACGTAGATGTAAACACCTAGACACGGATGCTTTCACCTGTGAAGCACAAATCAACAGCATGGGCAATGGTTAGTTGCTTGTACAGCGTGACACTTCCAATTAGATGACAGGTTGGCTGAGGTGATCCTTACGTAGCCTCTGGAGCAGGTGATGTAATCACAGTACTTGTGGTCAGCTGCTCTTGTAGGTGCAGATGGCACAATGCGTTTGCGCACGCGTCTTTGGCAGTAGATTCCTGTTGTATTATCAGCAGCCCTATGAAGTACAAATCGATATCACAAGAAAAATTTTGTTGATACCCTAACTCTCCCATTAATTGCACTTGTCTAGTAACAGTTCTCAAAGATGATCAATTGTAAACAACAAATTATTCTTGAATTTTTGTCAACAGTCATGCTTGTAACAGATATTTTAGCTCTAAATGCGGTGCTGTTGGCTGCTATCTGCATTTAAATTGCCGTGAAAACAAGTGAAAGTGACACATGTATATATTCATGATTTACACTAACTTCCACAAATGCATAGTGAAAATAACATATACACAATCAAAATGGAAGTGGTATGTTATAGACATCGGCCATTCAAATCAAAACAACACTGCCGTCACAATCTTATTCTTAGAGATTTCATCTGACAAGCAGCAAGTACGATCGACGAATCGCTAACACATGCGTGTGTTTTCTTGCCTCGAGTAGCTCCCATGTACTCCATCCTTACGTAGTTTTTCCCAGAAGTGGAAGGCATGCCTTTTTTATCCGCTTTTCAATTTCTCTGCAATACCTTGCTATGCGGTAGTATTCATCTACTGAGATCCCGGAGAGTGGAAATCCGTGAGGAGCGATTGTTGCCGCTATAGTTCACGATCACAATCGATCTTCGTAGTAAAACGGCAGCATGGATATCCACACGCTATCCGATATGCGTGGAAGCCTAGCATCTCTGACTGTTACATGCGACATAAATTGTACAGGTCGAAGCTAAAAGTAAGAGAGATCATACTTGCATGTTTTGGAAGTTGGCACACCTGCAAGAACTTCACTCCCGAAGCCTGCGAAGTCGTTACGGGTGACAGATTCACGTACTACGTCGACGAACGTCGCGCGACTGGAATCGCCGTAAAGACGTAGACAGACAGATGCGCCGGCGATTCACCGCGTTCAACATCACGCACCAAAACGCTGATCACACCGGTCGGCGTGCGAACGATGGCCATCGGTGCAGGCGACGATCGACATCGGAGAACTCTAGAGCAGCAGAGGCACGGAACACTTTTACGGAACATTCCCCCGTGGCTCTCGTCGCGAAAAAATCCCTATGCAACCCTGTCCCTAGGTTTGGGGTCACATGACCTGGTGACGTCACGAATCAACGGCCTTCATTTAGAAGCTTCGGCGACGGTGCCCCAAAGAACATGGCGGGCGCTCCCAGTGTTGCCAGATCACAATGCATTATGAATGTCCCTTATGACAGCGAGCGCTGGGTTGAGCATTCGGAGCACTTTTCGGGAAGCGCGGAGCTCCTTTAATTTTGCAAAGCTCTGTTCAGTAGCGAGGTCCTATTCAAAATGATCGTCTTTACAAAGTAGCCTACGCATAGGTTCTACCTCTAGGGCAAGGCGGGTAATAAGGTTGGCTTAAAGGAGTACTGACACGAATTTTTGACATTCTTGTATTGGTGCTGCAAATGAAAGTGCTGACGTCGAAAACCCCAAAGAGAATATCATGGTGCCCCGCAACGCAAGGGATATATTTTTGATACGGCTTCCTTAAAAGCCGATTTTCGGTTTCGGTTTCGAGGGGGCGGTTTCCTAGTGACGTATCAACATAGTCCGACGTACGTCCCTGTCACGTACAGGGACAGCAATTCGTGATAGCGTCGCTGCAACTCTGCCGTCTATGGTCAATTACACGCGAGGTACGCAAACAACGACAATTTCACGGTCGTCCAGCGACTCTGACAGCGATTTCTGCGATATTTAAGAGACCGTGTTCATACTGCATCGTAGTGTTCATTGCGCTGGGGCTGGCTTGCAGTGCTGGGCGACCAAAACTTTAAAACCAAACTAAAATATTTTTATGTGCTCCCAGGCTTCCGTGTGCGGAGGGCGTTAGCAATACATGACTAGAAAGCGAAAAATGTATTGTTTCCGCCTCCGCAAAATCATGCAAGTACTCTTTTAATACTCAGTGAGATCAAGGAATCAACAGATCATGCCTGCATCTGTGCAGGTGACACCATGGACAACCTCGTCAACTTTTGCCTGAAGGGGCGCTATTCCTGCTGCGTTGACGTTAAAGATGGACTTGTCGTTGAGATTGCTGATCCGCTGGGCTTTGCCGCGAAGGTTCGGGTCCCACCATATTCGCCAGATACTAGCGTGGGCACCCGGTGCGACTGCGTACACGAATGCGCTCAACCCATAAAGAACACCCTTTATCCCAGCGTGCAGTTTCTTTTATACACGCGGAGGTGGGGCCATCTCTTGATAACAGATGGACATAACTAAGATCACCTAGTGTCGGTGTTCGACGCTACACTAACATGGCTATGCGGCTGTGTATCTTAGCACTGAACTGAACGCTGTATGATCTTATCCTCGCGGTCACCTCTCTCGAATACGCAGGGATGACGTATACCTACTGCCGTTCCTGCGCACACGTCTTTGCTATGATGTCGGTCATAGCGACACGCGACGCTTCAAATGACAGCGCCGATCGCGTACAGCGATTTGCTCGCCACAATCAAGCAGTCTCACCTCCGGCGGCTGCCTCCCGTGACGAAACGAGTGTGCTTTGCATCGCAGCCTGCGCAACTGGCAAGCATTGCTGATCCGCTGGGCTTTGCCGCGAGGGTTCGGGTCCCACCATATTCGCCAGATACTAGCGTGGGCACCCGGTGCGACTGCGTATACGAATGCGCTCAACCCATAAACATGAGCAGGGACCCTGGCTCTTGAAATGATGGCTTTGCGTTTATGAACATATTTTCCCTCTGCTATAACAACGAACCACTAACAATTTTTGGGGTATAATGCTTCCTGATGGGCACGGTAGAACAAGGCTTTGTGATGGTTTCTTTACTGGCTTCCCTACATTGAAGCACTTGTCATGTTCGGTGAATGCAGCTACCTCGATGATGCCATATTTGGAGCAGGCGATGTCTGTCTCTGCTCAGCTTCATTAAGTCATATTGGCGGATTTTTGTTGTGCTTCGGTTTCCTTGGCAACGGATTCAAGGTCTTATTGTGTGATGGCTCGGACGTCGCGGCCATGATGCACGCCGTGCAAAAATACCAGGTAAGTGAACGCTCTTTCATGCATGACCACGCGAATTTATGGAGTCAGAATTGGGCCTCCCGCGCTGCTCGCTGTTCTTGCCATAATCGTTTGTAAGGCTCAAGAAGCATGGCATGACGAGTAAGGAAATTAGGTGAAAAATTATAAAGATGTAGTGCACGTGTTAAACCTTCTGTTGAGTGACACGTTTTAAATAGCTGTTCTAAAACTCAAAGCGAAATTTGCGATTACCTTCGTCGTGATCTCGTTAAATCTCATCTCATCTTATGAATGTACGCTGCCCAATGAGCCAATTTTGGTGCTACAATTTTAAAAATATCAAAAGAACGTAGTTATCACTTCTATCAAGGACGAATTATATCAGTCCTTAATAATGCCATGAACAGTACCTGAAACGAGAGATCTAAGCTTTTTCGCAGCCTAGTTTAGTCGCAGTGGAACTATTTGGAGCTTTCTTACCCTGTAGTGAGCGATGTGAAAATATATACCATAGTACTTGCGTTTTTTCTCTTCCCACCCGTGTAGACAATACGACGCTGCTTTTGCTGAAGATTAAATACCTTGCCCTGTTTTGTGCTTGTAGGCAACGAGAAAAGAAAGCGCTCGCTAGCTAAGTCGGAAGCTCGTTTCTATTGTGCAGTTTCGGTTCCACATAAGCACATATGTTGCTAAGAAAATGAGGGACTTCTCTGCACCTTTTAAGCTTACTGTTTCTCCAAAGATACTGTCTAAGCCTTTATTGCACGAGTTATTAAATCATGGAGAGAATAATGTTTTCTTCAAGAGAAATATGTGTGAAAGAAGTCATATTCATTGGACACATAGAAATGAAAATGAAAATAGAAATGAAAATATGTGCCAAATTTGCCGCAATGTAAAAATCCCCTGAAGCATTTTCTGCATGAAGTGACGTTCAACCGGTACATTGCGCAGGTGCTATCTTGTTTCGCGAAGCAAACACTGCCACTGCCTGAATTCAGGCAGACGGAGGGGTACTTTGCATTTGATGCAGCGCACAGATGGTTTTTTTTTTCTTTTTTTTTTGGCAGAGCGGACGCTAGCAGCGTTTACTTGTGTCGTAAAATTCCAGTCAGTGTCTCACTAGGTCTATTTTTTTGCGAAATGGGCTTGCCGTTAAGGCATAGTTTGTGGAGTGTTATGTTAAATGTGTGCTGCAAGTCCTGTGCTGTGTATGAGACTGAAGTAGTGTTTTGTGGTATCTGTTGTCGTGTATCCAATGATCATAACTGGTCGAGGCACTGTAGCGGAGACCGTCTTGTTTAAGGAGACGAGAACGCTCCCGATGGAGTCCTTTGCACGTCCATATGAGACGGTGTGCATCTGCGTCCGTCACGGAAACAGAACAATACGGGCACGTATCACCAAGTGGTATGGTGCGCCAGTTCCACGTAGAGATTACAGCCGGTGTAAGGGCCACCCCGGCCCGAAGTCTCCTAAGCACAACTTCCTCCGCCTTAGTAAGGTGATGGGGGAGGGAGCAGACACACGATGGGATAAGAGCACGTGTATCCTGCACATTCGAGGTAGCGAGTTCTTACGGGCGCAAAGGGAGGTGAGGGGATGGGGTGGGAGGGGAATGGATGGGGAAAGTGGATTAGGAGGAAAGTGTGCCGCCTGGTCGGCAGCAATGTTGTGAGCGTTCGCAGCATGTCCTTGTACCCAGTGCACCTTGACGCACGTAGTTTTGCGATTTAGGGCGTGTGTGGCTTCGCAGATTTTCATTGCCTTATGCACTTTTTTAAGTTCTTGTATAGCCGCTAGAGGGTCGGTGAATACATCTAGTCGCTCAAGTTTAGGTAGCTTAGAGATGGCGTCTTTCAGGGCGTTATGAATGGCTTGAAGTTGCATTACCAGCATAGGTCGGCAGTGTGGGAGAACACTCACTCACATTCACTCACCATAATTTTCCCAGGACCCGCACTCACGCTCACTTCAACGCACACTCACTGGCATTCACTCGCACTCGCACTCACGTCTATGAAATGAGTGCGAGTGAATGTGAGTGAGTGCACTCATGAGTGAGTGCGCCGACCTATGATTACCAGAGCACTGGCTTCTTTAGATGTATAGCGTTGGTGACCACTGATGAAGGAATGCGTAGAACTGAGAAAGGACGTCGTACCGCCGTCAGGTAGAATAGCAGCAACTGTATATACTGTGCAAGTGTCAGGGCATGTAGAATCTACTGCCTTTTTCGCACCATAATTTTCGACGTCGCCTCGCCGTAACCTCGTTGTTTTATTTGTCGTGATGTCAGCAAATTCCCAGGGAGGCATTGGTTCAGTCGCATTTTCTTTTCGAGAGCCACGCTGAAAATGTGCATGCAAAGCGGCGACAACCGGAACCAGCTGTTTTTTTTTATTTCACGTGCTTGTTCACGCTGCGACATCAGTTCGGCAATTGTGTTCAGGTGAGCATGTTCCTGCAGAATTGGGACTGGTTGATTCGAGGTAGCGAAGTAATGGTGTGCATAGCATCGCGATTTATTGTCTCCAATTGTGCCAACTGAGCCAAAGTGAGACGTTGAAATTGCGCTTGGTAGAAAATCCGTGGCTGCAAGACTGCACGTACGATTCGTCGAGCTACGTCAGTACGAGCTCCAGCTGATTTTGAAGCAATGCGTCGAATGAGATGGAGCGTTTGTGTGGAACTTTGTCTAATTTTGCGGAGCCAGTGTGCAGCAACTCCGGGCCGGTGAATATCAAGGCCCAGGACGCGGATCTCTGGAGCTTCTGGGATCGTAGACACGCCAACTCTAAGTGTAAATAGGCACTGAGTGAGCTTTCTGCGTCCTGCTTTATTGACTACCACAACGTAGCTAGATTTTTGTGCGGAGATGTCAAGCCCAGCTTGCCGAGCGTAGTTGTGCACGATATCAAGGGCTTGTTGAAGCTGTCGAGATTGTCTTGAAATGTCTTTATGTACGGAACACAAAGTAATATCGTCCGCGTATATTAAAAAATTTACATCCGGAATTTGGTGTAGTTGCCAAGCAAGAGGCACGAGAGCAATATTGAATAGAACAGGAGTCAAGACCGAGCCCTGTGGGACTCCTCTATTCGACGTGAAGCACCCTTCTTGCCTTCCATCTACTCTTATCGCAAAAGTGCGATTACGAAGAAATGAATAGATGAAGTTCACGACCCTTCGTGGAAGCCCCAATTCGATGACGTTGGTGAGAATAATTTGATGGTCAATATTATCGTTAGCTTTCGTTATGTCTGCGGCTATTACTGTATACGGACGGCGTGACTATGTGGTGAAACCTGCAACACATCGTCCGACAATATGGAACGTCCGTCTTCAGTTCCCAAGTAAGAACGAAATCCAATTTGTGCAGGATGGTACTTCTTGTTCCGTTCAAGCCACCAGCAGACACGTGTAGCTAGCATCTTTTCTGCGACTTTGCAAATAGTTGGGGTTAGTGAGATCGGCCGTAAGAATTGCAGATTATTTGGAGGTTTTCCTGGCTTTGGTATGGGGACAACAACTGAGTGCTTCCAATCAGGCGGAACAATACCAGTCTCCCATACTGTATTAATAGCCTCTACGGAGTGCGTCAAGCGCTGCCCCTTCCATGTTCTTGAAAACCTCATAAGGAATGCCGTCGGGACCCGGTGTCGCTGGTTGCCTGGACGTTTCAATCGCCGCTCTGAGTTCGGCCATGGTGAACGGGCTTGATATATCCGTCGTAGCACTGGGGTTGGACTCATCATGATCAGAGAAGGTTATGGGTGACACATGATCGTACTTTGCAAAAGAAGCTCCAGCAGCGTGTTGAGCAAACTCACTTGGCGTACTTTGCATCGCTAACCTCACGCATGCTGCTCGATCATTTTGCTTGTTCCCGCGTTCCACTAGGTCTGCTCGAACAAACTCGGCGGTACAGATGCCGTTTGTCCGTAAGCTTCATTTTGCCTGTAGTTGGGCATCGACTGCTTGCAAAGGAGACCTTCCTTTTCTCCTTTTCTCCGCACTTGTAGGAAGTAAATCACTGGACGATTTCGGCTTTGCCTTGAGCAAGAAGAAGGGCTTCACCCTCGCCAAGCTATGCCTGCGTCTTCCTACACAGAATTCATGCAACCACAACTAGCACTTCCAGCATGTCTGTAAAAGCACCGAAGTGCTATTTTTTTTGACCGAATGCGGATGTGGCATAGAGAGAGGAGTAAGTCGAAAACGTCATCCACTCCCGCGGAATTTTTGGGCAGTCGACTTCACAGATGTCTTTGTAATTTGAAAAGCAGCTACTGGCTTCATGGACGACCTCTCTGCAAAGGTGGACAAAAATTTCACGGCCCGGTCCAGCTTACACAACAATTCGACACCCTCACCTGTACAGCAGGATTCATCGGCGGCCTCTTTTCCAAGCACGTTCAATTGCTTTTCACTGTTCATTGGGCAACCAGAGTCTATTTGCCCTGATAGTGTCTAGAGACAGAATGCCAGCCTTTGCAATTGCCACTTCCAACTTAGGGCAATTGAACTAATTGTCAACATACAATTTGTGGCGTATACCCAATGGAACAGGGCTCGTAAGCCGGAGAACGACGTTGTCACTTGCTGCATTCTCAACCATAACATATGTGATGCATTCTCTCAACCACTGTAAAGTTGAATGTTGTAGTGAAATCCGATGATTCCTGAGAGGACAAAAACCTTGAACTCCCATCGGTGCGATATTTGTGATTGTACTGCTTCAGGGCACTTCTTCTTTTGAACGCGTAGACTTGTTCAGCCGAAAGGTTCTAATTGATTGTTTGATTGATTTCTGGGAATTAACGTCCCAAAACCACGATTTGATTATGAGAGACGCCATAGTGGAGTGCTCCGGAAATTTCGACCACCTAAGGTTCTTTAACGTGCACTGGCATCGAAAAGCACACGGGCCTCAACTTTTTGCCTCGATCGAAATGCAGCTGCGGCGGCCGGGATTCGATCCCGCGACCCTCGGATCAGCAGCCGAGTATTATAGCCACTGGACCGCCGTGGCGGGGCCAAAGGCTCTGGTCAAGTGACACAGACAAACAGCGTTCTCTGGTGGTTTCCAACAATGGTCTTTACTTTTACTGCTTGCCAAGACCATCTTGGTCTTTGGTATGCTAGCCGCATGATCGGCGAAATGTATGTAAGAGCTGATTTCTTGTCGCCGATTGACTGGCATAAGTCTTGCCATTCGCGGTATGTAGAACTTTACACTCCAGTACATTCGTGTATGTGGGAGGCTAATAAGCGACATCGACAGCAGAGAGCCCACAAATGTTTCCATGTCGGAGTCAGTGATACGAATCGATTTGTCAGGACAGAATTTCATGAAGTATAGGCAGGACTGTTCAGTTATTGTGTGAAACAGCTCGTGAGTAAAAATGTCGCGAGAGAAATTGTATGGCGCTCCGAATGGAAGCGCTGATATCGGGAGGTGACTGCTGCCTCTGAATTCCACACCAAACTCCTGCAATTGCATGTAGGTATGCTTCCACACACAAAAAACTGTGAAGCTTTCACTGGCGGCACAATGAACTTGGCGAAATTGATGGGCACTTGGCTGGTCCAGGTTTGTGTCGGCATTTTGTCGTGGTACCACGCTTCGGGAAACGTCTGGCGAAGCACTGCGAGGCCCAGAGAACGCTTCTCAAAATTTCACACCGAGCTCACAGTAAAGACTCTCGTGTCGAGCTACAGATCGTGGAAGCTGCAAAGGGGCCTCGGCTTGACGCCGTCCCACCCCTTTCGTATAGTACACTATGCGCCTGTGCATAGCTTCGCGCCGTGACAGGACGCATGCTCGCGTGGTGCGAAGCTATGCACAAACGCATAGCTTTGGGAGATGCTGAACACCCGAAGAATCGACGCACACTCTCTTTTAACGCGGAAGTATTTTATGCCGGTGTCCACCAATATATGACTTACGCGCTTCCGTAGCGGAACTGGATGCCTAAAAAAAACACTCAATCGACATTGAAAAACTACGCCCCACTGAGATTCGAACCCACATACAGCCAGGTTGCAACGGTTGAGCTGGAAGGTCTGCCGACCGCTCCATTGACAGAGGTGCAACACGAAGGAAAGTATTGGGCATTATATCTTTACTACCCCACTTTACAATTTCCATCAAACTGAAAGTAATGGTGCGTAGCAAGCGAAATCGCTCTTGAATTAACATCGCCTCCACTTCACTGCACTCTTCGTTTTCAGCGGTGGTACCGCCATCTACGAACAATGGACCGAAAGCGTAAGTTGTGTTAATGTGCATGCCGGCAGTTAGCGCTTCAGAAGTCTCGATGTCTCTATCGCCGCGTAGGTTTCCCCACCCTGCCGGCTCGTTGCTTGGGCAAGCTACTACAAACACGGCCGCTATATAATTTGCCTTGTGTGGCATATATGATAGCCAGTTGTGTTCTGACGTGCCCTATTCCAGGAACGCAACGACGGCCGTCGACAAGGAAATGATGCGCCTGTCCCAAACTGAAGTGTACGTTCACAAAACGGTCCGCTGACAAGCAGTGCCCTTTCGCTCACGTTTCATCGTTCGCGCATGGTGCTGGCGCTTGCAGTGCAGTGTTTCGGGAGAAATATGAATCGTTCGAGAGCTTTCGTTTGTGTGCAACTGTCGAGGATCCCTGCGCAGTGTCGAGATTCTGCTGTTGCGTACATTCATCGGTTTCTCATGTCCAGAAAATGGAACCCATCTCCCGCCCCTCGATTTACCAAATTGCCCCTTATGTACGTTACAGGTTTGAAAACACAGGTTTCACTTTCGTGTTATGCCAATTGCTATGACAGAGAGATCAACCGCTTTTTTAGCTTCTACTTGCGGCCGCCAGCGCCAGTTTTGCCAGTGGAGTGAGGTCATGTGCGCAAGCGAGAAGCGCGGCATAGCATAAAATGCACCACACTCTTGCGGACCTCAAATAAATATTACTGAAATATATTACTCCGAGGCACACGCTCAGCAACAGAACAAACGGTTTCTTGCGCGTCCCAATATATAATGGCACACAGGTAACGTCATTCGCACGTGGCCCGCTTGCGTCTCATCACACAGAGAGCGGCGTCTCATGCCGCATCCTTACATTCCTCCATTTTTAAGTTAAAATATATTACATTGTCTCTAAACAGTGGAGCCAAAGCGAACGACTTGTCTACGAGTTCGAGTAGATCTTCTCAGCTGCGGTTCGTCGGGTGTGGGGAGAGGACTTGGGCTAGCGACGTCAGGCTCCACGTCGACAGGTGCTCGTACCGCAGGAAGCCGGAAGTGGTAATCAGGTTCTCAAAGCTTCTCCATCGGCCCTGCGCGACTCAGTTGGTTGCGATGTCTGTGGTGCACGTCACCACTGGCCATCCGAACAATGTAGGAAACAGGAAACTTCACTTTGAAACTTCAGCCCTCTTCCATCGAGGTCCTGCAGCGAAGTTTCTGACATAGACCGAATCCCCTACTCTGAATCCTTTCACGACCACATCAGAGGTAGTGTGCTGACGGACTGGGTGCGGCTTGTCTTAAACGGAGTGTAATTTTCTGTCCATCATAATATCCGCCAGGCTATTTCGAGTCGCTGAATGGGGGGTGGTATGTTGTTTGAACAAGAAGCGGGGATATCTTGCACTGAGTGTCGTTTCCAGGCAGTTTCTTCAACGCTTCTTTTACTTCCCTCACCATTCGTTCTGCCGTTCCATTACTAGCAGGGTGGTAAGGCGCTGTAAACACGGCGGATGCCGTTTAGCTTGAGGAACGGTTCCATCTCATCGCTCGTGAATGCAGTTCCGTTGTCGGAAACGATGGAACACCGTGAGTGGCAAACAGTGCGCGCAGAGCTGAGAGAGAGAGAGAGAGATAATGGGCGGAAGGCAGGGAGGTTAACCGGAAGATTACAGCAGAAGTCCTCGTGGGCGGCATAATTTCCACTTCCGTCCCGTTGGAGAATGCATCCACCACGACGAGAAAAACTTCGCCTTGTACTGGTCCAGCAAAGTCGACGTGCAATCGGCTTCATGGCTGATCTGACTTAACCAAGAAGTGAACTGGTGCTTTGGATCACTTTGACGGTTTACTTGGCATCTGTCGCAGTGACGAACAAAATCCTCGATTTCCTTGTCCATTTTTGGCCACCATATCAGCGATCTTGCTTGACTTTTCATAGCTCTCGTTGCAGGATGATGTGCGTGCAACAAACGAAGAACATAATTTCTTGCTGCTTGAGGTATGACCACTCGATTGCCCCAGAGGATGCAATACCGATGCAGTGATAACTCAGTCTTCCTCGTTGCAAAAGCCGCAAAATCATTCTCATAAACTGTCGGCCAACCAGAGAGAATGTAATTCTTGATTGCGGAAAATATGGTCCCTTTTCGTAAATTCCGTGATGTCAGACTCTTGTAAGGGTGGATACTGCACAGCGTCCAACAGCAGCATGTCACCGGGTGGTTGTGCCCCGTCCTCGCGTCACGGTACAAGAAGATGGCTTAATGCATCAGCATTGCTGTTGCGGGGACCTGGTAGATATTCCAAGGTGTAGTCATATGCAGATAAAAGTAGCATCCAACGAAGCATTCTTGGGGAAACCACTTCTGGAATGTGTTTCTCTCTGTTAAACAATCCCAGCAGAGCCTGGTGATCAGTCGTAATTATGAAGTCACGCCCAGCCAAATACTGGTCAAACGTTTTTCAACCATACACAATGGCTAAGTCCTCCTCGTCAATTTGCCCATATTTTCGCTCGATCCAAGCGTTTTAGATGCGCATGCTATTGGGCGTTCTGCGCCAACTTGTACCCGGTGAGCCAGGACAGCTCCAATGCGTCGCATGTCACAACAATCGGTTGCTTGCGGTCATACGAAATAAGAACTGCTTCCGACGACAACAAGTTCTTCAGAGCAACAAAGGCCTGGCCGTGTTGGCTATTCCAGCTCCAACCACTATTCTTGTCCAGCAAGCGGTGAAGTGCTTCCGCCACCTCAGCTTTTTTTCCATTTAGGAATCGGCTATAAAAATTAATGAGCCCAAGGAAAGATTGCAATTCCTTCTTTGATGACGGCGTCGCTACATTCAGGATCGCGTCCACCTTGCTCGTAGACGGATGAATGCCCGTGACATCAATCACGTGACCCAAAAACTCAATGCTTAATTATCTTGCGCAATTCACATTTTTCTTTGTTTGCCCGCAGACCTCCGTTCTCTAGCTGTGTGAGCACTGTCTCCAGGCGTTCAGCGTGGTGTTTGAGCGACTCTCCTGATATTAAGATATCATCGAGATAGCATTTGACTCCCGATATTCCTGCGAGCAACGTGTCGATAGAGTGCTGAAATAACCACGGCGCTACGTAAATGCCAAAAGCAAGTCTTTACACTTTAAATAAGCCTTTTATTGTGTTTGCAGTGAGGACTTCAGCTGATGCGCCGTCCACAACAAGCTGTTGGTAGGACTGAGCCAAATCCACCTACGGCAAATATTTGCTTGGCCCTAGAGTTGCTAGCATTTCATGAGTTGTGGGCAAGGGATAGACGCTACTTTGAACGGCCTTGTTCACCATGCTGCGATAATCACCGCACAAGCATGTGGAACCATTTCGCTTTCTCACGACTACTATGGGGGTTGCCCATGCAGAAGACTGAACTGGCTCCCACACGCCTTGTTTAACAAGCCTGTCTATCTCTGCTGCCACGTCATCTCGGAGGGCGAACGGCACTGCTCATCTCTTCAAAAACACCGGCTGTGGTTCATTTTTTAGATAAATATGCACTGGGTCTTGAGTACATCCGGGAAGATCATTTGCAAAGACCTCTTCAAATTGCTCAAGCATTTCTGACTCCTCGTATACTTTTTTATTCCTTGAATTTTAATTCCTAAAGCCTTAAACCAACTTTTTCCAAGGAGACTATTGCCTTGCTTGTTCACCGCTAGTAACGGCAACTTTGCACATTTTTCTTTGAAACGCACTTCGACTATTGTCTTTCCCTGCATCTCAAGTGGCTCTTTCGTCCAAGAAACAAGCTGCGTTCCGGTACTGACTAGTGGAATTTTGTCTGCCTGTCCCACAATCTCTCGGCACGTTTCCTGACTAACCAACGAATGAGACGCTCCTGAGTCTACCTCCATCTGCACTTCTTCGCCTTGGATCAGCACAGTGGCAATAAACTTTTCAGGCTTGTGAACTTCGCAGAGTAAAGTTCTTCCACTTCGTGCAACGGTCTGCTTGGCTGACTGCTTACGTGCCTCATTTTTTTTCTGGCTTCTGAGCCGGAGTTTGATTTTGCCTTGACGGCGATTGTTTTCTGAAGCGACAAGCTCTAGTGGCATGTCTCATAACGAAATTTGTATGTTACAGAACAGTGCTCGCCGTTGCAGCGGTAGCAGACGCCATTTATGGACGCAGCTGGTTCCTTTGGGCGCGTTTCGTGAACAGACGCATCGCCTGGGCAGTTAGCGTCCCTCAAGCTCTGTGTCCTGATTTCTCGTTGATGTCGTTGAGTTGCTTGCGCTGTCACAGTCATCTCGTACGCCCCAGTAAATGTCACGTTCCTTTCTGCCAGTAGGCGTTGCTGCACCGCCTTGTTGCTGATGCCGAAGACGAAACGATCGCGCATCGTCTAGTTCATACAAAGCGTGTTGTCTCCGAAGCCGCAGTTTTCAGCCAACTTTCTCAGCACCGTCACGTAGTCTGCGACGCTTTCGCGTTGCGCTTGTTTACGCTTCTAAAACAAATATCTTCCGTACTGATGGCTTGAGATGCATGTGTTCTCGGACCGCTTTCTTGATTTGCTAGTAGGCTGCAGCCGTAGGCCTGTCGGGTTTGACCAGCGTCACGATGAGACTACGTTTCTTCTCCAGAGGAGCTGAGTAAAACCACGCGCTTTTGTTCATCCTTGGAAAGCTTGTTCGCTTCGCAGTACATTTCCAGACGCTCCATGTACTCGATCCATGATGCACTTGTACCCAGACGTACTCCCCGAGGCCGATGACTGACATTACACTGCGTGTCTCGTTCGGGCCTGCGTTGGTTAGCTGCCTGTGTTCGTCGCCAACTGTAATAGATGTGACTCGGAGGCAGACGCTCAGCCACAGAACAAAAGGTTTATTGCGCGTCCTAATATATAATGGCACACAGGTGACGTCATTTGCACGTGGCTCGCTTGCGTCTCATCACACAGAGAGCGGCGTCTGATGCGGCGTCCTAACAATTATGATGAAAGTTTTTTGGCTCGCCGAGCAAGAAACAATGTGCTAAACAGCTTCGATGTTAAAACACATCGGCTGAGTTCTCCTGCACATCGCAAATGTAGCCATGTCTTCATCGGGCTCTGAATCCGAGTCTTCATTCTCTCTTTCTGGCTTTCCTTGGGCACAGCCATCTCGGAACATTTCGGTCTGTAATAAGTAACAAAAGCCAATTACAACACAATGAGCTGCAAAACAAGGATAAATGCATGCATGATTCGAACGCATTGCCTCAAAACGCAAAGCATTCGAAACAAGAGCACATAATGCCGCTTTGAAACTCCTTGCATAGTATTTAACGATATCCTGCGCAACAAGCAAAGCATGCCTTTCTGTCCAGCAGAAAAATGCGGCCGCAGCTATAAGGCGCTCCTGAGCGCTGGCGCGATGAATGCGCCAGATGCGTTGCAGGCGTTACAGCACACAATACAATATTAGCATTCCAGCTCGTTAAAACAAACCGTGAACACTGCTGACTCATTCACATCGTACCTCCATCTAGCAAGAGATGCATCACATCACGTTTGGGTGCATAAACTACAAAAGGGCGCCAAAGTCAGTCATGGTATAAAAAAATTGCAAATTTGTAACTTATACTTCTAGCTCATCCATGCTAAATCGTCATCATAGTCCAAGAGGTCTGAATCTTCACATCCGGAGGAAATATCAGCGCCGCAGGTCCTGGTGGTGGTGGTGAAAAACTTTATTGTAGAAGATCGTATATATAAGGAGCCCCCTAAAGGGCCCTACAGACTAGGTGACATCCTCAGTCCGGGACGTCATTGGACGATGCCGCTGCTTTTGCTCGCGCTACCAGGGCCTGCTGGGCCCGCAGGTCGGAGCAGCTAAGCAGCGTCGCCTCCCAGTCCGCTCGCGTAGGGTTGGGGAGGGGAGAAAGGGCTGTGTTCTTTTGGCAGGCCCATACCATGTGGTAGACATCGGCTGTCTCCCCACAGTGTCTGCACCTGCCAGTGACTTTGGGGTCAAAGTGTTTTAAGATCGCCGGACACAGCAACGTGTTTGTTTGTAGTCGGCGTAGAATTCTTTCTCCCGCCTTATCCAGACCCTTGGCGGGGGGTGGATACCGGCAATGCTGGGAGCGATAGTATTCTAGAATTTCTTTATACCTGAGCAGCGGCGGTTGCGGGGTCCAGTCAATAGGGCTCGAATGAGGTACCCGGGGAATGAGCGCTCGGGCAGCCGCGTCTGCGGCCTCGTTCCCTCGAAGTCCCTGATGACCTGGGGTCCATACCACGCGTTTTGGGGTGGGTTCGGCGAACCTTGTGCTCGCAAGCAGAATTTCGTAGGCAAGGGATGAAATTTCCCCTGCCAAGTAGCGAGCGCAGGCTTTGCGAGAATCAGTGACAACGACTTTACAAACTCGATGCGAGAGGGCTAACGCTATAGCAACCTCCTCCGCCTGTATTGAGTTGCGAGCCTTAAAGGAAAGACCATCCACCTGCGTTTCCCTGTGGATTACTGCTGCCGTGTAGTATCCCCTCGGTCCAGGGCCAGCGACATCCACGTAAAAGACCCCTGTCTTACTACCATACTGTGTTTCAAGCGCCCGAACGCGCGCGTCCCGTCTTCCCTGGTGCATTTCTGAGTCCATGTTTTTGGGCAGAGGCTGTACGAAAGTTTGTGCCTCCAAAGATCCGGTACCCTGTGCGTGTCCTCTGTTTCACTGGTCGTGTTGTATGTAGAGGCGAGCGAGAAGGCGTCGACCTGAAGGCGTCTGTGCAAGTCGAGTGTACTGATTTACTAGATGGGCTTCCATAAGCTCCTGGAGCGAGTTGATCACGCCAAGTGCGGTCAAACGCGCATTGGATGTGGTGATTGGGAGGCCCAGAGCCCGTTTGGTGGCCTTCCGTATTATTGCGTCTATGCGTTCGACATCGTGTTTCGTAAGCCGGAGATAGGGAACGGAGTACAAGACTCTGCTGGTGACGAAGGCCTGGGAGAGCCGAAGCGCATGCTTACCTCGCAATCCTCCTCGCTTATTTGAGACGCGATGTATCATCCGTCCCACCAGTTCCCCGGTTTTTTTTAGTTTAGCGATGGTCGTGTCAATTTTGAGGCGATTGTGAATGTACAGGCCGAGGATTCTGATTTCCTCTGCCTCGCGAATGGGTGCCCCTGAGAGGGTCAGGGAAATGCGCGTCTTGTCTTTTTGGTTGGCTTTGATGTGAACGAATTCGGATTTAGCTGGGGCGCACTGGAGCCCACACGCCGACGCATAGGAGTCGACAGCGGAGGCAGCCTGTTGGAGACTGGCCTCAATATCTCCCAGGTTCCCCTGTGTGCTCCATATTGAAATATCATCGGCATACAACGCATGTTGGATACCTGAGATCCGAGCCAGCTCTCTCAGAAGGTACATCAAGGCGATGTTAAAAAGTAGCGGTGAAAGGACCTCGCCTTGCGGTGTGCCCCTCGTGCCCATGATGTAGGGACCGTGTTCGTCACCCTCAATGCGCAGAATGGCCTCCCTATCAGACAAGAAATCTCGTATGTAGGAAAAGGTCCTGCCGCCGCAGTTTGTGGTGTTAAGATTGGCCAGGATAGCACTATGCTTGACATTGTCAAAGGCGCCTTTTAGGTCTAGGGCGAGGACGACCTTATCGTTGCTGCGCATAGTTGCTGGCTGTATTACTTCGCGATGGAGCTGTAATAGAACGTCCTGGGCCGATTTTTGTGGTCGGAAGCCATACATGGTGTCGGCGAAGGCGCCTGTGCGCTCTAGATACGATGAGAGGCGATCTCGAACCATAGTTTCCATAAGTTTCCCTGCACAGGATGTAAGGGAAATGGGACGCAGGTTATCGGTATTTATAGGTTTGCCCGACTTAGGTATGAAAGTTACCAGTGCGGTCTTCCAGTCTTTTGGGATGGGCTGCCCTTCCCAGATCGTGTTGATATAATCGAGGCGGTGCATGTATGCCGAATCCGGAAGATTAGCAAGTAGCTTTACCGTGATTTTGTCTCGGCCCGGCGCCGTGCCCCTTTTCATCTTAGCAAGTGCCGCTTTGATGTCTGAGAGCTCAAAGAGAGCGTCCAATTCGGCGTTCGGTTTGCCTGTGTAATTGTATTCAGGCCCTTGCGGATCGCGGACGCGGCAGAGATATCTGTCGCTCAGCGTATCTGCGAGTTGGGCTGTAGTGCCTTGGAAACCATGTAAGGCACGGCTAAGTTGGCGTTGCGTTTCCCCTCTGGACTGTGCAGGGTCGATGAGGGTTCGAAAGAGTCTCCACGTCCCCCTCGAATTCATCTGTCCAGCAACAGCATTGCATTTGTCCACCCAGTTTGCGTCTGCAAGTTGGGCGGCATATGTTGCAGCTTCCTCTGTGAGGGCTGCAATGCGGAGTTTGAGTCTGCGGTTGTGCTTTTGTTTTCGCCACCGCCGAGTGAGGCCACGGCGTGCCTTCCACAGGTGTAATAAATGTGGGTCTATCGCAGGGATCGCTTCGGTGGTCTGTAAATTACGGATGTGTTTTTTCTGCAACTGTAGGAGCTCATTGGCCCACCGCGCATACCCCTCGGTGAGGAGATTGCAAGGTGGTGGTTGCTGGCGGAAGGTGCACCAGTCTGTGAGTTTTGCTTGCGCCCGTGTTCGCTTGGCTGCGCGGGTGATGAGAGTGAGTTTGAGAACATAGTGATCGCTGCCTAAGGTGTCCCCCAAATTTTCCCACGCGGCATGCTGCGTATTTCGAACCAAAGTGAGGTCGGGGCATGTGTCTCTGTGAACGGAGTTGCCGATTCGCGTTGGGTATGTTGGATCAGTGAGGAGAGTCAGGCGGAGCGTGGAGATCAGCTCAGAAAGCTTACGCCCTCGAGGCGTTTCGCGTATATATCCCCAGTGTAAACTGTGCGCATTGAAATCTCCCACGATCACAAGCGGGTTAGAGCCTGCTACCTTGAGCGCACGTGTGAATATTTCAGTAAACGTAACTTGCCGCCGGTGAGGGGGGCAGTAGATATTTAATATGTGTGTGGTAGGGTCTTTACGCTTGAGCGGAAGAATCGTAACCATGGTGTAATTTTGCGGTGTCGTCAGGTCTAAATCGACGTTCTGAGCTGTGTAAGTTTTGTGGACTAAAACGCAGGTGGACGGCTCATTCTGAAACGTATAATACCCCGTCATTTTAGCCTCTAATCCGGGTTCTTGCAGCGCGATCACCGCAGGGGATATACCCAAATTTTGGAAGTAGAGCTGCAGGTGCGCGCGCTTTTTGCGGTCGCGAAAGCCCCTGCAATTCCACTGTACAATTTCGAGTGGTTGGTCTAATTTGTTACTGGTCTGCCGCTGTGTCGGTGCCATGGCGTACTATTAGTCTTGCGGGGAAGTGAGCTGGGGACTCGACTCAGTCGGAGGAGACTGCGAGGCTGCTGTTACGAGTTCGGTGCTTTGTGCGGCTGAGTCTGTGTTGTCCAGGCGAACTTGTTTACCTATGTGATAAGGAGCTCGGGGTGAGCGTGCGCGGCGTGTTATTCGTGGGTTGGCAAGGAGCCATTGCTTAAGTTGTGTGGTGACCTGGTGTGTCATCTGCTGAGTTACCTGCTGGATCATAAATGGAATCTGCGCCAGCTGCTCCGTTATGACTTGGAGCTGAGTTTCAATGTTAGTGAGGCGCCGCTCATGATCTGCGAGGGTGCTGGCAGTTGTGCGTGTTTGGGGGCGGGACACAGACGTGCTGCCGGAGCACTCAGACACCGTGTCTTCGAGGTCTTCCATGTTCGATTCTAGACGGGAGTTGTCCGCTGCGCCTTCCTCTAGGGCACGAATTTTCGCCGCTAGCTGCGCATTTTGTTTTTTAAGAAGGTCAATCTCCTTACGCATTTCGAGTTCGAGAGGTGTGGGGTGGGGGGGGATAGCAGAGTGGGAGGCGACCCCTGCCCAGCCGCTCACCTGATTGTGTTGGTGCTGCTCCAACGGAGGGAAGTCGCCCGGCTTGATGGATGGCGGCAGCTGTCCTGACGTCCCGGACGTCGGCTTTTTTCGAGGTTGCTTCGGTCCATTCCGAGGACGGGCCCCTGCATTGCTCTGGTCAGGTGAATCGCCTCCGTTGCCATGTTGTGGCCGCTGCTGGCGGTGCTCAGGTTGTTTGCGGGGTGGTGGGGCAGGCTTGCGGGCCGGCCGGAATTTCCCCTTGCAGGCAGCGGATCCAGTAAGATGGTTGTCTCCACAAATGAGACATGTTGGCTGACATTCGTGTTGAGTCGCGGCACCGGAGGCGTCTTCCATGGTTTTACCGCACTGGTGACAGCGGCCAGTGTCCGGGTTGGGGCAGTTGTCGACCCAGTGGCCGACCGTGCCGCATTTGTAGCACGCTGGGATCGTCTTTTTGTAGCGTCGCACCATAACGCACTCGAAGTTGTAGTTGATGTAGCGTGGTAGCTTCCTCCCGACGAAGGTGACCACAGCTACAGAAGATTGTCCGAGCTTCCGGACGAACGCAATTTCACCCTCCTGCCAGTATAGTTTGGACTTGAGGGAATCTGATGTTTCATCTTCGCGGACAGAGATGACGCCGCGGCATACCTCCCCGGTGATCTTCAGATGACCTCTAAATGGGTAGGACGCCTTTCCCACTCGCAGGTCGAAGTCCTTGATGAGTTGATCGGCGACGCGCACTGTTTGGGTAGTGCAAACCAGCACATTTTGTTCCCAAACGGGCCACACATTCAAGTCCCCGGCAGAGACTCCAGTGATGTGGGCGGCAATTGCGGTGCCAGCGTCACCGTGGCGGAACACTTTCCGTATGTCGAGCGTAGTACGCGGCTTGAGTACAATTATCATGTCTTCGGAGCGCACACGAGGCGTCTGAGTCGGTCGCCACCGTGCGGGCGTGTTGCGTTGAGGCGAAGGCAGAGCACTAGCGTCCTTTGCCGAGGCGGCGTTGGTGGAACGCGCCTGTTGCAGCGAAGGGCAGGCACTAACCTTGGCTGCCGTCTTCGGATCCTGTCTTGCCTGTCGTTGCTGACGAAGGCGAAGCAATGTTTGGAGGCATTCATTTTCAGTAGGGACGTCGTCTTCGGGTGTCGAAACATTAATTTCAGCCCACTGCATAGAAGTGGGGTCGTATCCGGTGATCTTTTGAGCTGCCATCGTCGGGAGACACCGGCGAGCAGCCCCGCCGCGTCTCCCTCTAGCTAGGCTTAGTGCCGCAACGGTGTGGCGAGAGCTTCAAATTGGCGTAGAAAGTCCAAAATTCTGCCAACTTGCATAAACGTGGTCTCCGCAGGTTCCTCTCGATGTTAGGAGCACGATGAGATCATGTTCGTTGGGTAAAACATTGGTTCCGCGAAAATCTTGCAAGAGTTGACGGAGCCGATGGGCCACACGTCCAGTCGCGTCGCGTCCACCAACGCGTCTCCCCGCCGCAGGTCCTCTTCTGACACTTTCCCAGCCCGTAAAACGACGCGTGAATCCATGCTGCAATCCGTCCGCACTAAATCGGAGATTTGCACAGTGTGCGAAATCTAGCAGATACCGACTTATGGTCCCATGCCACAGTTTAGTACGTGGAAAGACATTTTATTCCTCGTGGCAGTTTATCCCCCGAATTACACAAAAATATTAATACTTTTTGCAAACATTTAGAGTACGAGCAAAAATGATCAAACCTAGTCCCGACGCAAAACAACCTATCGAGTTTTTCAGAAAGAAGTATTGATTCTGCTGTAGAAAGAATTCCGTAGATGAGAGGACATATTTTATTAAAGATGGGGAGGGCTGTACAAAGTGTACTGGATGAGTAAGTTTTATAGCAAGCTCTATGCAGCAGCCTAATAAAATGAGAATCACTATGTGCCAAATTTGGCGCGCTTTGCCACAGAGGGCTAAAGGCGCCCTAATTATGCTCGATTTCCCGGAGACGGTGAGTGTATTCCGACTGTTTTCAGAAAGTAATACGTACTCTAAAGAGTGATTTGCTCTATTTTCTTAGGTAACATCACTGCTGCTGTACCCATCTATCATGCTGAAGCTAAATCAGCACCCCATCCTTGGCCAGCTGGATGTGAGCAGCCTGAAAAAATTGATGGTGGTGGGCGGAACGGTGCCCAGTCATCTCATGCACAACATTGAGAAGAAGCTCCACCTGAATGGAATAGCACAAGGTAGGAAATGCATATTAAATGACACGCATTTCTTGCCACTCGAACAATTTTGGTCTTCTTGGTGGAGTACATCAGTACGCAATCCAGCAATCGCACCCCATGGCATCTCATTCCCCGCCCCCCCCCCCCTTATTTACAAAAATTTATTCTGCGAGCTACTGAAAAGCACACTCGAACGCCAGTTTGCTGTTTTTGTGGAAACAGTAGATTCTGCTGCCCGGGGCATCTTGCCTTCGCAGCTCTTCCTTGGTTTTCATTTTGGTAAGGCTCAATCTTTGGTTTTTGCAACCTAGAACGCATACCCATCTTACGTTTCGTCCTATTGCAGCACTGCTGTCCTGGCGACTTTTTGACACATTCTACGGGAAACCTGATGCAGCACCCGCTTGCCTTGGTACTTGCAATCAATACAAAAGCTGTCTGCATTTGTGTTTATACTCTCCATATATAGCGAAAATAGGACACATCGGCAGCTCCACAATCGTCCATGCTTGCAGTGTCCTGGGATCAGCAAAGTTGACGACACTAGGCATAGCTGAAAAGAGAAAGGACTAAGAAACACAAGACGCAGACTACGCTGTGTGGTGGCGGTGTGATTTCATTTGTCTTTGGTGTACTTGGAGTAACTCTACGCCGCCTTTTTGCCGGCCCTTGCCCATCAATGTCCGAAGTTTTCCTAGCTCCACAACGGTCGCTTCGACGCGCACCATGAGCCGCTTACAAATAATAATGAAAGAGCGTCCCTACTAAAAAGCGGCTGCCCCCGTCGGATTTTGTCAATTTGCTACTCACTGTCGTGTTGTAGCCCCCCCCCCCCCCGTAAGGTGTTATGGTGTTATTCAGAATCACGCTCACATAATGCAGAGGCTTCAACCAGCTCCGTCTCAGTTCTTCGAATAATTTGAGACATCTGCCTTCGTGTTCTATAGGTACACAAAAGTGAGAACACCACATTCTTTGGAAGACCGGCAGTCGCTCCCACAGTCTGGCACAAAAGGGGCGGTGTCCCTATTCCGCCCTTTGCGCATATTTATATCCGCTGCTTCGTGAGCTCTCACGTACGCTGTAGGAACACCTCAACAGGAACAAAAAAGGCTGATTGATACGAGAGAAATAGGCGGTATTGAGGGGAGTATCATTGTCCCTCTTCCCGACTAGAGCTGCGTATAGTCGCAGACTATTAAGATTAAACATCAATGGAACATGAATTCTCTAGCAATACGTTTCGCAGTCATTCATTTCGGGGGTTTTACGTCCCAAAACCACGATTTCATTTTAGAGACGCCGTAGTTGAGGTCTCCGGAAATTTCGACCACCTATGGTTTTTTAACGTGCATGGACATGGCGCAGTACACGGGCCTCCATATTACCGAAATGCTGCCAATACTGCCCCCGCGACCGGCATTCCTTTTTTGGGATCTTTGCACCAACAGCCTGGTGCCATAGCAAGTAGACCTCCGTGACGGGGCCCTTTCGACGCTATTGCCGCTTGAAATCGCTTTTTTCTCATAATGTAAGTCAGCAACTATTTTTTCAGAGCGCTTTTCTCCCACTGCTTTCGGCCAGTAACGACAGCCCGGTCCATTCCATTGCACCATAGCGCTCCTACCGCTTGCGCCATACTAAAAGACAACTTCGTGTCACGTACTTCTTCAGATGTCATCTGTACCATCTTACAGCTATCGTATTCAGGTGGCCGCAGTGCAACACTAAGGAATCATCATTAGCTTAATCTTCAACGCAGTTTGCCTTTCAGGTTACGGCATGACAGAGTTAGCAGGAGCTATTACATTCTCGACACCGCAACTGAATGATACCAAGACTGTGGGAAAGCCGGTACCTTTTGTGGAAATTAAGGTAGGTTGTGTGCATGAAAAGCATTTTTGTTTTTTTACGGCTTTAAAAGACTTTACGGAATCGTTAATAGAAAATTGTGTTCAGGCCTAAAAAAACAAAAACGGGAAGCCTGTACCTGTGTCATCGGAGTATAACAAGGTTAAACCAATTCAACTATAAATAAATAGTGATGCTCAAGATGTATGGTAGAGGTAAAAAAAAGAGGAATCTGCTATGAAGCCCCTCATGCCACGGGAACTGTACCGGCACATCCGCGGAATTTATTCGAATTTGGAAGTGTACGGGTACCTTCCTAAAAATATCTTGGGCCTATTCTTCACTAAAATGTTGCTTCCATCCTGGTGTTTTAGGTGGTTGAGGATCTAAAGGAAGAAGAACTCAAAGAATATATGTATTCGTTCTCTGAAGGAATAAAGCTTAAGTGCCTGAAATGGTTGGATTCAAAAAAGAAACGTAGAAGTAATCGTTTGTTAATGCACTTGTCATATTTTAATATATTAATATGAACAACATCATCACTACGTCCACATATACTTACAATAAACAGGAAAAAGAAATTATAATGTTTTGCAAAAGGTCACAACCCACATAGAGCAATGGGCACCATAAAGTAACTGGAAATGAAGTTGAATGGCATGTGCATATTGATATGTACTACCTCCGAAGATTTCTTTCTGTATTCGTGCATAAGAATATAGAGTGCATACAACAAACGACTTTTGCTCCCAACACTAACACCATTAACTCTGTGAAACCTGTTCTCGGTTTGATTGTTTATTTTAATTGTTTTCGCTTTGCCTTTTGAAATTTTCTTGCCTTTTCCTTCCTCACATTCATCCCATTTTTTGTTACTTCCAGATTTTTTCCTCCTTTCTGCTTTTCCTTCCTCCTTTCGCTCAATAAATACCCGCAGGTCTGCTTAGAGGAATGGAGAAATGCTTTCTTTTTTTCTCCCGTAGGGTATAGTTTTGAGATTGACGTAGTTGTACAGACCCAGAACATAAATGGGCCAAGCCATTATGGATGCACACTCCACAGTGTGAATGCACTCCTCCTCGAAACAGAAGGAAGTAAAGAACTGTTGAGCACATGGTCCACAAGGGATATTTCTCATGGCAATCTCCGGTCTGATGGCTGGTAAGCCTGTTGTCGTAAGCTCTTCCGCCAAGGCTAGGGCTCAACTTGTCTGACACTTGTGGAATCCAGATTACTTTTCTACCTCTGCCGAGTAGCTGGGATTCCTTTTTCTATAAGAATTCTTAATTGTAGGAGACAAGAAATTTTGCTCACTCCCCCTGAACCGTGACCGTCCCGCTGGACAAGGCAAATGCCACAGGCAGGGCATCGGCTCGCTTCGTCAGTACCGCGGCTATTGAGAGCTCATAAGGATGAAAGCTGTGGCAGTGGCATCTGTTTCTGCGCTAAGTGTCTAAAAAATGTGTCTTTCCGCGATATGTATTGTAAGAGACAATTTTTTCCTCTTTCCAAATCGCTTTGAGTCTACCACAAAAACTGAGTCAGGGCCCCTTTTAGTAGCGACAGGAAGTCTTTGGACAAACTCATCTGAATGCAGCCTGTGTTGAGGCGCCAGTTCGTGATAAATACAATCGTCCGTTTCCGCAACCTGTAATTCTCCCATATCGTACGTGTTCTTCCTCATAACAGCGAAGTTGTTGTTACTGGCCCTAAGGTCGGGGTTCATTCGCGCAGAAAACTCCTCGCAAGGAACGAAATGGGGCAGGTGTCACGCAGCTGCCGCAATACCTTCTCCTCCTCCGTTCTTCTCCGAATGACGTGGCGTCACTGACGACTGCGCATGCACCCCCGCATCGCAATGCCGACTGCGCCACCGCCCGGCGACTGTGCACCGGAGGTGTGCATGTGCGGCGTCTGTGACCGCGTTTAGTTTGACGCGAACATCTCTATCCTGAGCCAGGTTCAACACATCGAGAAGGTTTCCGTGGGCCTCGGAATGCATCGCGAGGCGTTTCCCGAGGTCTCAGACCGCGATGAAATGTGGGTCTGTCTATCGTGTTTGGCCACGCGTGCCGCATCTGTGACTCTCTGTGCCGTAAACCTCTCCACGCTGACATAGGTGCGGAAAGTTGAGAAGTGTTCTCTGCTCCTCCGAGTGCTTCGCAAGGCATTTCCGGAAGCCTCAGACTACGAAGAATACAGGTGTGCTGGGCGTGTCGGCAATCTCTGCTGATCGGCAGGATGCCACAGTTCACCACGACGAACAGTTTCGTGTACCCCGCCAAGCGAGCACCCCTTACCATACCTGCGCAATACCTATCAAAAAACTAGAAAAAGCCAGGACGACCTGAGTGTCGATCAGCTCCACTCTGGCCTTACAATTAGTGCAAGCTACGCCCAGTTCTTTCCGTCTCAATCTCAAGCAAGGTCACGTGTGACACTGTGTACAGCAAAGAAGGACAGATTCAAGGGAAGGGGGAGGCTTGGGGAGATCAGAAGCCGTCGGGCGCGGAGCGTTGCTGGAGTTGACGTTTCGACAAGTGGCTGTTTGTTCGCTCAACGAAGAACTGATATGCCCTAACAATTTAACGCCAAAGACGCGCTAGTCTCGCATATAAAAGAAACGTCGGATCCTTTTTGTTTTGTTTTAATAGTAGAGGAATTGAAGTAGTGTGTACTGAGTATCGATTTTTTTCCTGTACTAATACTTGATGTAGCATATCGCTGAGATACCGCCAGAGCCTTCGGAGAGAATATAATGCCGCAAAAAAAAAGCCGATGAATTTGTCACAACCTTATGTCGTGTACTGTGCGGCGTCAGTGCGGGTTAAGAGACTCCGCTGTCCCAATTGCCGGAGCCCACTACTACAGCGTGTCTATCATATTGTCACCAGCAAATAGAACGCTTGTCGCTGTAAAAACAATTAGCTTAAGGCGAACTTGCGCCGGTCAGCAAAGATGGCTTGCACTTCTCTGCTCTTCAGACTTCGTCGGCCTCTTCTGCGCTCCCAGCGGCCATGTAGTAGATGTAGCACGTTTTGATACATACATGTACTACTTCAGGGAGATTCCTCTTTCGTGTGGAGCACATTCAGGAAGTACTTCATGATCTCGAAGACTCAATCGGTGGAGTGCCTTGTAAGGCCCGAAATGGCACCACATAAAATTTCTGGGAGACCCTGTGCACATATTGGCGTCGAAACCGAGACTTTGTCTCCGAAGCACATCTCGACGCTTTAGATAATATCGGCCTGCGTCGCTTTCTCGCAGCTGAATGACACGGTGCCTTTCGAAGGGGCGTACTTCTTCCGTACTTTCTGTTATTCACCTATACCAGGGTCATCGTCATCGGTGCTGTTTAGAGGTCACATTGCGTTTAAAGTCGTTGTTACCGCGCGAGCGTAAACAAGTGGAAATGACGTGAACAGGATTGTCCTGTACCGCAGTGCTGTACCAAAACGTGGCATATGGTAAAACGCATTCACATGACCTATGTTCCACGTCTGCATCCATTGTAATTATTCAGTGAGCGTTCTATTTACACGTTCGGCTAGGTCGTTCTTTTGCGTATGGTGAGCTGCATTTCTGCGGTCGATATGCCCCATTCTCATTACCGATTGCGCGAATACGTCAGTGAAGACTGTTCCTCCGTCAGATATCAGATCCTTATGTGTCCTGCCTCGCAATACATTTGCTTGACAAAAAAGTCACAGTTTCGCCGCAAGGGCGAAGCAATGAATGCGATAGAAAGAAACTGTAATGCTATACGAAGGGAGGCTCGCAGCTTCAGCAGCAATATTAATTGTAGCAAACAGGCACTTGCTAAGTGAGCGCCTCCCGTAGGCATCGCGTGCTGGTACGAAGGGCTTTATACGTTGTGTGTCCCAAAGCTACACATACAAAGCTAGGGGAGGCCGCTAAATGAACAAACAGAATATGAGCGCGAACTATCATGTGAAGCACGCACGAAACGAAGGCACAGATATACACCGAACGAGCGCGAATAAGCTGTCATAATGGATACTCTCAGTTTGAAGAGCGTTCCTGTTGCAAAGGCGGCCGAAGCAGCGAAGGAAACTAGCGTGCTTCAAGTGTCGAGCTGTTACACTTGATAGTTCGCGTTCATCTTCTGTTTGTTCGCTTAGCGGCGTCCCTTGAGCTCGAGTGGCTTTCGTACGCTCCCTTGCGCTCCTGGCGCCATCTCGCTGGTAATGGAGGAACGCTATAAGCGCCTGGCGTCTCTGAGTCCTGCCAGCCGTAAAGCGTGTGTATATAAGGCTCGCCGTTACCTCCAGAAGGATCTGCTCTTTGTGGCGTAGTGGTTAGCGCCGCGCGCTGCAGAACGAGAGGTTCCTGGTTCGATTCCGCGCTTCGGAAGCATTTATCCGAAATATTTCTCTTTGGGATTTTGGTATATATATATAGATACTTATACATATATGGTTCATGACGGCAGCGACGGGGACGGCAAAAACCAGCCGAGACTGTCCATATAATTGCTATCGCAATAAAACTAAGAAACTTTGTTTGCAGTTCGTTTTGCGAGAGATGCCGTTTCCGCATAGCGGTTCATGTAATCTTTGGCCACGACGGTGAAACGGGAAATCGCCCAAGTAAATACACTTCCACCTGCTCAAAGGGCACTCTCCGTGGCTCCATCGGCTTAAGCAGGCCTGCCTGTTTTCAGTGGCGGTATTTTTCGCCTCCGACATTCTAGACGACTTCACGTGTTGCTGTACTCTATCCATTAATTTCGACCAGTAGTGTCTATGCCATACTGTCGTCAAAGTCCTACTGATGCCTAATGACCATACAATGTGTCATTATGACACGCGTCTAACATTTCAGCTCGCAGTGATGAGGGTAGAAGAAGAAGCAACGCCTCATCAGTGTGCTCTAAGTTCCGGAGAACATGAGAACACAGTCCGCGGACGAATTTCGCGCAAGCTTGATATGCTGACTTCTAAGTACTGAATGAGCGGGAGTAACTTGGCGTCCGCCCGCTGTTGATTAGCCATATTTGGATGTCCGCCCGCTGCTGATTAGCGATTTTTACAGCTAAGTGTCAGAGCTCCAAGAAGCGAGAGATCTTGTCCGTGTTCAACCAGTGAAGGCCCGATGGGTGCACGCGACAAGGAATCAGCCTCATTGTGGTTGCGGCTGGACTTGTAGACAACCGTGGCATCATGCAACTGTAGACAGAGACTACATCTAGCAAGTCTTCCGGAAGGGTCCTTGTGGCTTGCCAACCAATACAATGCACATTGGTCACTGATAGGTATAAATGGTCTGCCATACAAGTATGGCCAGAAATTGCTGATCGCCCCGATAACTGCGAAGCACTCTTCACTCATTTGCATTTGCTGATTAGCTTAGCTCAGCTTTCCATAAAGTGCCGCTTGCGTCAGCATTAACTCTCTCCACACCTTTCGGCAACTGAAGGAGGATGGCGCCGAGGCCAAGTTTTCACACGTCTCTGTTGACACTGTTTCGGCAACTTCATCAAAATTAGCAACTATAGCCAGAGACGGCCCAAGTGACGTCGTAGCTCAGAGAAAACGCAGTTTTGCTCTTTCTTCCATATTAACAGTATACATTCTTTTGTAAGTCACGCCAATGGCTCAGCAATTTTCGAGAACCTTTCAACGAAACGTCTGCAGTAATCACGTGGGAGCGGCCCGCATCAGTCCCCCCAGACTGATCCCTCAGGACCTAACAAAGTTATTCATACTATACAGAGTCCCAGGAAGCACCTCATGGCCTTCTTGTCTTTGGGATTCGGAACTTTTCCACTGCGGCGATTTTTTCGAGATTTGGACGACACCTTCGGCACTAATAATGCGCCCGATGATCCGAAGTTCGCGAAGTCGGAAGTGACATTTCTCTGGCTTTATAATCAATGCTGCTGCTCGAATGGCCTTCAGCATGGCTCGCAGTCACTGCACGTACTCCTCGAATGTAGCGGAGAAAACCTCCACATCATCAGAGAAGATGACAGAAGACTGTCACTTTAGCCCATAGAGGGTAGCGTCCATCTTCCAATGGAAGGTAGAGGGCCCAGAGCACAATCTGAAGAGGAGTGCTTTAAACTAGTAAAGACCGCCCGGTGTGACAATGCCGTTTTTTGGCTATCTCGCTTACCTACTTCCGCGGCCAGTATCCTCTTTTCAGATCCAAAGATAAAAAGAAGTTGCCATTCTGTAAATTGTCCAAGGTTTCGTCAATCCGTGGCAGTGGATAAACATCCCACTCCATGAAGAGCTTCTACTTTCTGTAATCCACGCAAAACCGCAGGATGTCGTTTTTCTTCCTAGCCAGTATTATCGGCGATGTCCAGCGGTTGTACGATGGCTGGATTGCGTCGTCTTTGAGCGCATCTTGTACTTCTTTTTCATTGCTTCCCTTTACTAGTGGCGCTACTCGGTAACGGTGCTGATATACACGTGTAACAGTTTCTTCGACCATGATACAATGTTGGCGACGGAAGTTAGTCGGACTTCTGTGAAAAGCACTCGGCGAACTCTATTACCACGCCGACAATCTGATTTCGCTACGAGCGCATCACTTGTCACCACAACCGTTACGCTGCAACGTGGCGGCACCTTTACGCCCTCGTCCATGATCAAGGGCGAAAATTATTGGTTGCTCTGTGTGACACGTGGCGATGACGATCCGGGATGATAATCTCGGAAGTCGATGATAGAGCTGTTTCCTTGCAAGAAGTCCGTGCGTACAATCGGCTCACGGGAACACTCGGGCACACCAACGAAGGTGTTTGCGTAAATGAAGCCTCTCGCCACACATGTTCGCTTTTCAAGTAGTAGCCCGATCTTTCTGTCAGCGAGCCTGGACGCATTTGAATTCTTCGAGTGCACATTTCTATCGGACTCAATTCATAACGAGGCCTGTCGCTAAGAAAACTTTATTTAAGGCAAATTTGTGCCGGTCAACTCGAAACCTTCAAGAATGAGCACAGATGGCCTATACTACTCTGCGAACTCCGTCGAGCTCTTCTTTTCTGCGCTCCCAGCTCCTGCCGGTGGAGCAGCCAGTGTGAAGTACGAGGCATGCAGCCCCTTGCACCGGGCGCAGCACGCGCGGTCGAGAGTTGCATTGCGTGTATCGTTTGCCACATGCGTGGTGGCTGTTGTTTTCGCCAGTAGTAAGCAATGCACAGGTGACATGGTAGTATTCTGTGTATCGTTTCAACTTTATTATATGTCCTTCGGGTTCGAGGAAATGAGGACGCACACCGGGTAGCCCGAGGTCTAATCAAACGGGAGATGTGGCTCTCAGACCCTCGCGCTATCAATTATGCACCGACCTCACACCCCGAAATTGCACACTACTACAATGACAAGAGGCGAATTTATCCGCTTCCGCACGCAAGCCTCACGAGAGCACAAGCCTGCATCCGGCGTCAAATCCGAGCAGGTTTCTTCCCTAGCCCACATGGACTGGTCATGTTACCAAAGGGCAATGGAATTCCATATGTCGAAATTGCCCAAATGTGAGATTGGCCACCAAAAATAATATCCTTCGGCGGTGTGTGGGCTTGCCCCCTCCCAGGTTGCTCGTGCCTGCTCCCTCACGACAGACGCGGGGACAGCTGCTCAGAGCGTACGACGAGCGATCGCAGCAAAATCTCGTCGCCTGGGCAGAAAGGGTTGCTCCTAGCGAGGCGCCGTCATAATGCCCGGGCCTGCTAGTTACTAACTGAGCAGAATTCTAATGAAGCTGTTACCACCACCAGTAAACAGTGCGCGTCTTCTGTGGTTGTCGAGCAGCTTGTGGCAATATTGCCACTTGAATATGTGCGGCTGGCGCGAGGTAGCATGGACAAGGTGGTGGAGTTGCTGGGTAGCCCCATCTAATGTCCCAGACTCCTCCTGGTAGCCCTGTACCTGCAGTGACAACGCCTGTGCACCGGGCTAGTCAAAGAAATCGAGGATTGCCCACTGAGAGCAGACGTCTTCCAGAAGTGGCGCCAGCGTCACCTCAAGACAGTACGGAAGGCACGACGACTGCTCATTACGCACTGCAGAACCCACGAGTGCCAAAAGTGCTCCACGGTTCCATCTTCGCGGACGTGGGCAACTGGCTCGCTCAATTTGAACGCGTCGCAGATTTCAATGGGTACACTGACGCGAACAATCTCGCATCTGGTACGATGGCGCTCGCACCTGGTACGAGAACCATGAACCCTTCTCCTCGTGGAGCGAGTTTCCCCGTAACCTGATAGCAAGGCCAGTGGCGATCGCCGCGAACGAGCCGAGCGGGATACAGTCGCGCATCCAAATACCCAGCGAAAGGGCAATGATGTACGTAGAGGACATGGCGAGCCTCTGCCGTCAAGCTGGCCCGGATATCACAGAAGACAAGAAACTATGCCACCTAATGCGAGGAGTGAAGGAACAGCTTTTTGGTGGCCTCGTCCAGTGTTCTCCAAAGACTGTGGCCCAGTGTTTGACTGAAGCCATGACTATGGATAGAGTCCTGCAACAGGGGTCGGCTGTGTACGACCGGCAAATCAGTGTCGCTTCATCGCTGGGCCGGATTGGTGCTGTCGGGAGTAGCATCAACATCGATTCCCTCTGGGATCTCATCCGATCAGTCGTGCGCGACAAACTACAAAGGATTCAGTGCCCGCCTCAGCATACCGCAGGCTCCATCTCCAGCCTCGTCAGGAACGAGGTACAGCATGCTCTGAAAATCCCGCTTTCCAACCACGTCGCCCCGCCTGCGCCGACAGAGATGCCACGCCCGTCATACGCGGAAGCTGGAAGCCGTTCTATTCCCTCTTCGCCACGCTCGGTGCACCCGATACCGCTGCACGATACCCTTCCACTGGTGCAACAGATCCAGCGCTCGTACATTCGGCCGCCGATTCGACGGAAATCAGACATCTGGCGCACACCGAACAGGCGACCGCTGTTCTTTCACTGCGGTGAAGCCGGGCACCAATAATACGAATGCTCGTATCGCCGCTACGGACTCCCGGGTTATGCCGTCGACTCGCCAAGGCCCAGGTTTGGCGAAATACGCTGGGCGGTAGGACAGTATCTATTGCAGCAGCGGACGCTGCCCTTGCGGCGGCAGTCACGGCCACTGTCACAAAATAGCACCTATTTCGACGAGAAACTCGGCGTCGAGCTGAAGGGAAAGCGAAAGAAAACAACAAGAAAAGCGGCGCGCACGGAACTGGCGCCCGCGCCCAAGGTCACGCCGAATCTCCAAAAGGGAACAATTTTGCAGAAGGTTTCTTATCGCAACGAGCGGGCGCACAAAACAGACGTAAGGAGAGGGGGGGGGGGGCGGGGAGTACACACCGACGCTCCTCGCGCAGTGAGAGAGAGAAAGAGGCGCCGCCCCAAAGAAGGACAGAGAATGGGCGAGAAGGTTCCCAACTTTGTGTGTGCTTGAGTCACGTGGGCCGCGCCGAAACTTCCAGCACGGTTTCCCAAGGCTATTAAGCAGTCGACCACGGGCCGCGAGTAGCAGTTGAAGAGCAGAAGAAGCAACAAGGCGTGCGTGACTCAGCGAGAAGAAAGACGGTGTTCCACGAGCCAGCTGACAAGCCACCTGCAAGCTTCGAGTTGAGAAGACGCCTTGAGTGACTTGGTGAATAGGACTGTTTTGTGTTTTATCCTTTGTTGCAGTGCATGAGCTTGTTCGTGCTGGTTGGTTCCGTGTAACGTTGTGAACCATCTGTGTCTGAGTTTGGAAGAGTCGTGTCTGTGCACGTTGTTTTGTGTAACTGCCTATTTGATGAGAATACATTTGTTTTGTTTGATCACCCTTGGCCCTGACTCTGTCTTTGAACCACTGCTGGCGTTTTGCTAGTGTGCTGAAGGGAACCAAAAAGAACCTCATTGTCCAAGCTTTTGTGGGATATTTTTCGGGGAACCAAGACGTTGGTTCTTGGAATTATTTCCGGCGATCACATCCTGTACATCACGGCACGGGTTTGGTGACAATCACCATCTCCAAGACAGTCTTTCCCAAATTTCAGGAGCTCCCAAGTGGCGGCGCAGGGGCGTTCACCAAGCCCTAGACGGGAAAACTAAAGGCAGCGACCTTCAGGAGCGAGGCCACTGACAATCGACGCGACAATCGCGTCGCGAGGCCACTGACAATCGAACTTGGTCACTCATCAAGATCGATAATTCGGTTCTCCCGGAGCATCAACGAGCACTGCTGCAGGAATTGCTCATTCAATTAAAAACTGCTTCGCTTCTTCACCTAAACTGCGTCCGATGCCTTCACGAAACACCGAATTATTACTACACCGGCGCCTCGCCCATAAAACAGCAGCCCTACCAATTTTGACCAAGGAACGTATATCGATAAATGCGCAAGTCGGAGAGATGCTCCCGGATAATATTATACAGCCATCCAAAAGTGCTTGGTCATCACCGGTCGTCTTAGTAAAGAAAAAGGACGGAACGCTGCCTTTCTGTGTTGACTACAGGAAACTTGAAAGCGTAAATAAAAAATCTGTTTATCCGCTGCGTCGCATCGATTATTCACTTGACTGACTTCGAATGGCCAAGTACTTTTCATCAATGGATCTCAAAAGTGGGTACTGGCAGACTGAAACTGGCGAACGGAATCTCGAAAAAACTGCTTTCGTTACACCGGATGGCCTGAACGAATTTAAAGTTCTCCCATTTGGCCTGTGTTCTGCACCTGCGACATTCCAAAGAATGAGGGACACTGTTCTTACCGGGCTGAAGTGGCATACGCGCCTAGTTTATCTGGATGACGTCGTTGTTTTTTCGGCTACCTTTGACGAGCACCTGCAGCGTCTGAAGACGGTGCTGGAAGCCCTCCGCTCTGCTGACCTAACGCTGAAGCCAGAAAAATGTCACTTCGGTTACGCGGAACTCAAGTTTCTTGGACATGTGAGCGCCGACGGTGTTCGGTCTGACCATGACAAGACCACTGCTGTAGCCACCTTTCCCGTTCCGCAAGACTTAAGTCGCTTTCTGGGCAGTATACGTACTATCGCCGCATGATCGCCAATTTTTCAAGGATTGCTGAACCTCTCACTCGTCTCACACGTGATGACACACCATTTGTATGGAATGAGGAGCAGGACGCTGCCTTCTCCGAGCTGAGGAATCGATTGCAAACACCCCCAGTTCTGGCTCATTTTGACGAGGACGCTGATACCGAGGTGCATACCGACGCCAGCAATGTAGGTCTTGGCGACGTTCTTGTCCAGCACCAAGACGGCACAGAGCGCGTGATAGCTTGCTCCAGTCGTACTCTATAACGTGCCGAAAAGAACTATTCCACCTCGGAGAAGAAATGCCTCGCAGTAGTGTGGGCAACAATGGAATGTCGGCCCTACATCTATGGTCGTCCGTTTAAAGTAGTGACCGGCCACCACTCACTGTGCTGGTTAAAAAATTTACGAGATCCATCGGGGCGACTAGCACGCTGGAGCCTTCGCTTGCAGGAATCCGACCTCACCATCGTGTACAAATCCGGTCGCAGGCACGAGGACGCTCATTCGTTGTTGCGCGCACCAATCGAGGCGTGTGATCCTGAGGCTGACGGTGAGCATGATAGCGGGGTCCATGGGGCCTTAACCGCGACCGCCTTGATTGCACGACAACGCGAGGACGCCGAAATTCGCTCAACTATCGAAAATCTAGAAGGACGCAAGTCTCTCTGCGTCGAGGACTTTCTCGCGGTCTCGTGTCGTTTAGCCTGCGAAGTGGTGTCCTGTACAAGAAAAACTCAAGCAGTTACGTTAAACCCTACCTCCCTGTTGTACCAACAGAGATGCACGATGAATTCCTTCAAGCCTGCCATAACGAGCCTACATCTGGCCACTTCGGTTCCTCGCGAACTCTCGCCAGAGTTATACAAGCGTACTTCCTACATGTGTGAAGCGTACTTCCCCGACTTCCTACATGTGTGAAGTATTACGTCAAGAGCTGCCGTGTATGTCAACGTCGCCAGTCCCCGCCACTGAAACCCGCGGGACTGCTGCAACCGATCGCGACACCTAGGGTGCCGTTCGATCAAGTGGGCATGGACTTACTCGGACATTTTCCGTTATCATCGACAGGCAAAAAGTGGATCATAGTCGCCACAGATTATTTAACAATGTACGCTGAGACAAAGGTGTTACCACGCGCTACGGCTGCCGACGTTGCTGAATTCTTTATAGACCAAATTGGTCTTCGCCACGGTGCCCCTACGAGCGTTATTACTGACAGGGGAGAAGCTTTCACATCCCAGCTGATTGATGACGTCTCCAAGCTGAGCTGCACGAGCCATCGCAAGACAACCGTGTATCTCCCGCAGTCTAACGGCTTGACGGAACGACTGAACAAAACTATCGCCGACATGTTATCAATGTACGTAGATGTCCAGAACAAAGCGTGGGATCAGGTGCTACCGTACGTAACATTTGCGTACAACACTGCCAGTCAGGAAACAACGCGCTTTACTCCGTTTCGTCTCGTCTACCGACGTGAAGTTCAAACCATGTTAGATGCCATGCTTCCACACGACCTCGATGCTCCACTCACTCCTCACGCTGAAGAACTTACTCGGTTCGCCGATGAAGCTCGACAATTAGCAAGCCTGCTCATCACGCAGCAGCAGGGCGCAGACGCACGGCGCTACGACCATTGGCATATATATAAAATACCGCCCGGACGATCATGGTTGGGTGTGGACTCCAGTTCGCCGCAAAGGGTCGTCCGAGAAGCTGTTCAGTCGCTCATTCGGACGCGATAAAGTTTTGCCCTGCGTTAGTGACGTGAAATACGAGGTTATCCCTGATGGCGCTATGTCGCCACGCCTTCGAAAGCACCACTTCGAGATTGTGCACGTTGTACGACTTAAGCCGTATTTTCCGCGTTAGTACGACAGAACGTCCGCCTTAGTCCTTTCTTCTTCTACCGTGCACTTCCTGTTTTTTTTTATTCGGCAGCGCCTGTCCAAACTATTCTGCATCGGTTCGATGCCGTTTTCAAAGGGGGAATAATGCCACCGGAATATGTGCGGCGGGCGCGAGCTCGCGTGGACGACAATGTGATGGCTTTTGGGACGTAAATATAATTATCATTACATTAACAAACAACCATATCATGAATTTTTTTTCACAGGTTGTGGACGTGGAAAGCCGGAAAACCCTAGGCGCCCTTCAACAAGGGGAGATTTGCGTAAGGGGCCCGAGCGCTTTCAAAGGATACCTCGGCCACCCCGAGGAAACCGCCGGCATTTACGAGGACGGCTTTGTGGAGACAGGTTCGATAGCTCATACCTCTTTCGTTGCATGCCTATGGTTCAACGCACTTTCTTTAGGTGAAACAGCATAATTAGACAGTATGCCTGGCTGTACAAGTATTCCCAACCGTATTTTCCGCAATATGGACGACTAACTGCGTTTAACTGTTTTTTTTTTCACTCTTGACCACCATTCTCCCAGGCGACACCGGCTACTACAGTGCTGATGGTCTATTCTACGTATGCGGCCGTATCAAAGAACTGATTAAGTGCATGGACCAGCAGGTGGCGCCCGCTGAGTTGGAAGAGTTGCTGGCTGCTGACGCTGGCGTTCGCACGTGGTCGTCGCGGGAGTGCCGCACCCTCAGTTCGGGGAAGCGGCCCGCGCTTTCCTTGTGCCTTCGCAACACTTACGTGATCCCTCCGAAGAGCAGCAGGAGGTCAACAGATTGAAGGAGCTTGTGGCTGGTAGGCTTTCGTATAGTGGGCTCCTCCATCAGATGTCTCTGCCTACTACACGGCCGCATACAAGGCATAAAACCGCTGTTTTGCGTTGTGTTGCACACAGCTTTATTAAAGCAGGAAAGTGCCTTACAAAGGTCAATGAATGAATTGCAGCTGTAATATTCATGCCAAATGAAGACGATGAATGCCCCTGAATGTAAGAGCTTACAAACCTATGCTAAGGGTCAGTAGAGTAATAGAGGGTCAGTAGAGGGTAGTAGAGTACAGTAATTCTATAATAGTTACAACACGCGAATGCAATTCGAATGGTGCTAGTTAGAATGAAACTACGCAAAGAACATTGATAGCCTCGAGTGCATACTTGACCGTTGCACTGGGTGTTGCTAAACACCAACGTTACTCACAGTACATAATGGAAATCGGTAAATTGGTAAGTGGTAAAGGAAGGACCGAATGAGAAGCAATTTAGAGGAGTACACGGAAGTAGCCAAAACAGTGCCGTGTGCGTTAGCGTCATCAAAGTATCGTAAAATAAAGTAAGGAACAAATGCAGCACATCAGCACAAATTCATTGCACAGACTAGCAACACAAGTCTACTTGCGTACGCTAAAGGGTGCTTTGTTTTATATATGAGTTTGTGATGGCTCTGAGAAAATAGAGGTGCAGGGATTTCAGGTGGTCTGCTGCTGTCCCGAAAGACGTGGGTTTGTTCCTGGCGGCAGTGCTTGAATTTCAGAGATGGCTAAATTCCGAAGGCGCCGTAGTTATATATTGAGCCGCAAGTTACAGAACCCCAGGGTGGTGAAATTTGAGGGAGCTGCACTACGGCACACCTCGTACTCAGATCGTGACTGTGGTGAGCCATACCCTTGAAGTTGTGCCTACTATGAGTAAACACGAGTTTATCGATAAATGGAGTTGCACATCCGAAAACTACGATTTGATTATGAGAGACGCCGTAGTGGAGGGCACCGGAAATTTCGACTACCTGGGGTTCTTTAACGTGCACTGTCATTTCACAGTACACGGGCCTCAACATTTCGCCTCCATCGAAATGCAGCCGCCGCGGCCGGGATTCGATCCCGCGACCCTCGGATCAGCATCCGAGTACCATAGCCGCTAGACCACCGTGACGGGGCTAGTAAACACTATTTTATGCTTGCAACAAATTCCCCTAACATCGGTTGAAAAAGAGAGCAGAGCGCTCAAGTAGTTTGCACATGTGTGGGTTTCAGTTCATGGTGATCCGGGTACGAGAAGATGCTATGGCCAGTCCCCGTGTGACATGCGCTCAAAAACAGTGTTCCATCAGGAGCCCGTCAAAATGCGCATGCTTCACTGCTGTGGCGCGCTACTAAGGAGAAATAGTAAACGGCCTTTTACGTCCCGAAATCGTGCTGTCGAGATCTGGCACCGTGTAGGGAAGGGGTCCGGAAACTTCTCAACTAGCTCAAATTCTTCAACGTGTACTCAAATCGCGTGGTCACATACATGCTGCCATTTCACGTCCATAAAAAATGATAACGCCAAGGCGGAGATCGGACCAGCGTTTTTCATGTCAATAGCCGAGCACCGCAACCATTACGTCATCGTGGTGGCTGACACGTTTGAAGATAAGTGAAGTGTCATGCAGGACATTGTCGGCACATTAGAAATGTTGCGACGTTGCTTTGACGTTCAACAATCCAGCAGTCAAGATTGGACTTGACAAAGCTTAGCAAAACGAAACATTCGCACGTTACCGATAGCTCTGAATGTGGTCGTTGTATCCGAGAATTTGAGTTCCGCCTGAATTTATAAAAGCGCCCCGGTGGTCTCGCTGGTGTTCGCGTAAGGCTCCAGATTTTGAACTATTAGCATTACGCATGTTACATCAGAATAACATTGTAAAACACTCAATAATGACCCTATACATTGTAAGACAATCCGCGAAGAGTGACTGCACAAGCAGGTGCTGTAGATGGTAGTAGGCGGTGCCAGTGCCGCCACGGAAGAAAGAAAGTGAGACAAGGCAGTATATCTGCTTGCGTCTCTGAAAATTAAGTGAAAAAAGGACTTCTGCTTCCTCTCTCTTCTCCTCCTCCACCCCACACGCTTGTCCCCTCCATTTTCACTCCTCCCATGATGGATGCAATGAAGGTTTTGCTTAATTGAAATCAAATATTTCGCGTTCGCCCTGCTCTCGCGCCATCTGTTGGGTTATTTTATTACTGTTGGCGTAAAGCTGGCTGCATAGCAGCGCATTCTGTCGGCTTGTTTTTAACGCGTAGCGCTTCTACACCATTTATAACGCGTTGATTTCTGTATACTAGCCTGAAAATCGGTCCATTGTATGTTCTTGACCAAATGAACGTGGCGGATCACGGTTATATGCATATATTTTACCTAAAATTGGCCTGAGATTTCCTGTGCGCTCTATAAATCTTGACGTGTATGAGCCCGTGCGAGCAGTGCTAGAAGCTCGCTTGGTTTTGTCTGGCTGGTTGAATCGTGTGACCAAGTTTTTCTGCGTTTAGGTAATCAAAGAAGGACGATTATCTTTAAAATCACCGCTCTTTCAACTGCAAAAGTGTGGCAGAACATCTGTGTATTCACGGTGTGGAAGTGTTGGCCGTTATTTTTCTTTTTTTTTTGCATGCTGTGCAGCCCTGTGCTACAGTTGTACGAAAGTTGTTTACTTTACGACGCGAGTGCCTGTCTTGCTTGAGCAGTGTCCATCGACATAATGGTTGTATGGTGCTTGGTAATTTCATTACTACTAATTATTTGTCTCGCATTAGACAGAAATATTGCTAATATTGTTGTTCTCAAGGTTCTGTGTCGCCGGCAGAAAGCTTGTTAGGGCAAAATCGCATCCTGGACCGTTACGCAACATGGATTTTCGCTCCTAATTTTCGTGGTGAAAAGCAGTATCGGCCATACTAGCATTATCAGCCTGGAAAAGTAACTACCATTTTAACTTCCTCTACCACACTTACGTCACTTTAAATTTCGATTGGCGGTTTTTTCCATTGCTACAGAAATACGAAAGAAACCGCTATAATAAATTACTGGAGTGCGAAAAATTTCGCATCATGATGGAGGATAATTCCATCTGTGAATACAGCTCTTTTCTTCTCCTTACAGCCAGACTGGCTTACCACAAGCACTTGCACGGAGGAATCGAGTTCTTGGAACGCGTACCTCAAACTGCAAGCGGGAAAGACGTACGCAAGTCAGTGAGGGACTCCTACATGCAACGCAAGCAGCTTCAATAAATTGATTATATGATGCAATGGCGTCACACTTCCTATTATCGTAATATTCCTTATAATACTTTAACTCTGCTTGCACACAGTGGCTGTCAGTGGTTGTCAGACTTTTCACAAGAAGCAAGGGCAGTATTATTGGACAAAGAACAATGTTTATTTCGGAGGCCACCACGTGCTACTCCTCACGGCAATTGGAACATTTATAGGAGACGGCGCTGATTAAGGTGATACTACTTTTAAGGTGATAAGGAGTTTAAGGTGATACTACTGAGAAATAGTCACGTTGGTTGTGATACAAATGCACGAGGCTACGCAGATGGGACACAAACCAACGACAAGGGAAACTGAAGAGCTTACCTCAATTATACCTGTGACGATGCATTTCATTCTCGGTACACGCTAAAATACTTTGCAATGTTGCTTACGGTGGAGTCTCAACTGCGCAGCGAACCTGCCATATTTGCTCCATGAGTCAGAAAGTATCACACGCTGCTCCCTGGGACGTTCATTTCCAAAGATCAAATCAAGCGTGGAATTGTGTATTGAGCGGTTATAGGAGTACATCCACTACAGCCGTCAGCGGCTTAAGTCGAACGCTCCGTAGTTTCGCCAAGACCTGCTCGGACTACAGCCTGTGCCAACAATGGGACGCGTCATGTTTGCGGCGGCTCACAGTAGATGGGAGCGCGGGCCCATTTTACTGGTAAACCTCTGTTCCCCTCCTGCCTTACCGCCGGATCAAGTGCACTCACTTCACGCGTCCGTTCCGCCACGTTTGCTCCTGGCTGCGCTCTCACGCGTGCCCACAAAATTTGTCGCCGTACGCTTATCTTGGTAAAGAACAAGCGCCTGCGACAACTCGCGCGCCTTTCAATTGGACAGAAGAGCATGACGCTTGAAAGTGTAGCGTGCTGGTGTGTCGGGGCGCGTATTTCCTAAAAATGCCCTCAGCACTGCACAGGATGCATTCTGCGCCACTATTGGCTACGCGAGGCCACATGAGCCAGACTACGCATTTCCGGTATATTTGTTTACACTACGCCAACATGGCGGCGCCCTGGACGCGCTCCTGGTGAAAACGCAGAGCCGGCCGGCCTCCTTCTGTGCAATTGCGCTTGCGGGGTTTTTACCGGGCGTTATGACGTGGCACCTTGATGTTGGTTGCTTTTGGGTAAGCAGTCATATTTTATAATCGGTTTAATATGGCCAAAAGGCGCCATTCAAATTTTTTTACGCTCTTTATCGCGCTCGCGCGATTAGGTGCATGTGGTGATGCACGCCCATCATTTGAAGCTAGACTCGCTTGTGCTGGACAGAGTAACATGGTTCCTTTTTTTATTGTGCTTGCCACGCGCGGCGTGCTCCCAAGAGAGGTGGTTCCCATTTTTATTTCCGTTTTATCACGCGAGGCACCGCATCCCCATTCGCCTTTCTAACGGCATTGTTGTGAGTACGTCAAAGGGCCGAGAAAGAGGGCATAGTATTGGCTAACGCGGAAGTATATGCAGTGTCCTTCCGTTTCAAGGTCCTGTCTGTGTACGGGAAAGGTTTTGTGCCTTTAACATCATGAATTTTCGGCGTTCATTGGGTGCAATTACGATCTTATGGTGCTGTTGACATATACCACGAAGAAATATTTAAGGTAAAGGAAAAAAAGGAAGTATTTCCCTGGGAAGTAGACTAGCCCGGATTATGTATCTTTCAAATTGTTAAATTGGAAACCGGGTGTCGAACACACATTTTTATATATCTTATTTATTTTACTGTCAGTGAACATGGTGTTGCACGTGCACTGGTTTATACAAATATGACAGATTCACTGTTCTGCATGACAAAATAACTGAGAAAGCTTCCTTACAAAGTGAGAAGTGTTTAAAGTTATAATTGTGTGATGGAGTGCTCCGTACTGCACATTGGCCTAAGCATAATGAAATAATCACTTCAAAAACAGAGTTATGGCCACTCTTTTTAATGCACCAGCCATATTGAAGTCATAAGGCCAGTAGAAAGCAAGCTTTACATATGCAAATGCAGTTGAAAATTCTGACAGGTAAGCAAAGTGTTTTTGCGTGATTGTGATACACATGTGAAATTATGCAGCTACCAGCTACTGAATGTGCAAGGTACTTAACTTATTTCAGTCACCATTCACTTTAACATTATTTTATGTGCCTATATCCTTTATCTTCATCACCCTTCCTGTCACATACACAACACATTTTTAGGGGTATAAGTCTAGGGTCTGCATGAGAAAGTGACGTAATATTATAGCCAAGTCAAGAACTTGGCTAGTACTACTACCAGTTCTGTCCATTCGTTTTCGTTAGTTTCCATGCACGCTGAACTTTACACAGAATAAAGTGTTATGCTATCGTCACACTATATGCACATTGCAAGAACTTTTGGACTACTACCTTCCTGAGAATTCTAGAATATATTTTACATGCAAACATATGTTACGTGTTGCCCATTGTGACATGCAACACTTCAGATTTCCGTGGTGTTGAATGCTCAGCAATATCCCTAATCAACTGGGAGGCGCCGCTTCAGGTGGCTGCCTCCTCGAAAGCGGTGAGCTGCCACGAGCACAACATGCACTTTGTACTGCAGCAGCTGTAAGTGGCAATGGTTTTGTCAGTGCCTCCCGAAATCATCATGTCATCTCACTTCAGTTTTTTTGGCTATGCTGATAATAAACCAAGTAGGAAAAATTGTTTTGGTAGGACATTCTTTACTGAGCGGGCAACAGCTTCTAGTGCATGGGCAATATTTGCTATATGGCTGCTGGCAAGGGGCCTTTTAACATGGCGCATATCAAAAGATTCTACCAAGCCAATAGAGCTATGATACGAAAATAAAATCTGACGGTTTCTGACATCATGTGCTATAAAAAATTATGAACTTTGACCTGCGCTTCGTCATTTAATACAGGATGTAACATGGTGAAATAATGGTAGAGTTGCCAAAGTACAATTTATGGTCTAAACCACTTTGGCGTCCCCTAATATGTCTCATCTATTTTGCCTTGAGCATGGCGATGAGCAAGACACAACCTGTCATACCTATGTTAGTGATTGTGTGTCTGAATTTCAGTAGACCAGTGACTTTGAACGTATTTGAGTGTACTGATCACCATCTGGGGCTGCAATATTATACGATAAGGCTTCGTTGCTTTACTCTGAATGACAATATTAAATGGTCAGAAGGTACATTGCCGGCACGGAAATGCTGGCTATGTGTCTGTATCAAACGGCACAGTCTACAATGGAGAAGTGTACAAATTACACACAATGAAACCTCATTCGTTCTCACAGTAACACTCTACAAGTGTATGGTACTTGTGGAGTGAAACGCCTCAACTGAGGGCTACGGAATGCCAGTACTTTCTTTTTCAATGTATTTTGTGTCATGGAACATTTGCATCGAAGGCATCACCTTGAGTGGCCAGATTTATAATGAAATGACGCGGTTATCTCGAGTAATCTACAGACACCAGTTGTGATATTAATCATGTGACGTTATGTTTCATTCCATGAATGCTGTACAGATCAACATATATGTGTAAATTCCACAAAGCCTTTGTGCCAGTGTGCATATTCTTTATTGGTTATGTTCAGGAAAAACTTTCCTGTGTCTTTGAAACAAAAGCAACTGAATTTCGAAACGAAAGCAACTGAATTGAGGACTGGAGATGACGGGCTTCTTAAAGATATTAGTCCTTTACTGTGTAGTCACAAAGGAACAAAACACAAAGACACTAAAGAACGCTCTTTTCTGTATCTTTGTTCTTTTATTCCTTTGTGTTTGCTCAGTGCATTAATCATATGCACGAACTAGCCCACAAAAGATCTTATTGCAGCAGTTCTTGAAGGTAGCTTACATTTGCACCGAATGTGGAAGGTAGGCAGAGTGATCGAAGTTCACACTGGCTGCACTGCAAGTATAAGATCATGCACCATAATGCTTCCAGGCGGAACACACCTGCAACAACCCCCGCGGTTTCTCTGCCTCCTGGAAGTTCAGTGGCTCACATGAACCTTATAGGCTAGTCCGGCGTCGTCGTCGTAGTAGCCACCTCTAGGTCTCAGAATGATCACGAGATGGCGCTGCGGTGCTGCTTAGCTAGTACGTAAATTGATCAATAGATGGCGCGGAGGCGCTCGCTGCGTGCTCTAGTGTAATAGGAGAGCGCTAGATGGCGGCGTTTTGTGTTCTAATCTGATCGGATGGAGGTGCATTGCTCTCGTTTAATCGGATATCGCTAGAGGCGCATTTCAGCTCGATTCTCATTCGATGGAACGATCGTTCGAGATCGTTCGATGCGCGACCGATGAACGTCAGGAGCTTCGCCCACTCATCCTCATTCACTCCGTGAATATGTGTGGATTTTTTTATGCAAACGGGAGCAGATAGTGAGAAGTTTGTCAGGGGCAGATAACGCCTTGCGCACCCCATATCTACTTCCTACATTCTTCAGGCAATGACAACCACCGGCCTTTCTTATTGCGCAATAGCTCTGTCGTCTTTCTTGCGTTATTGACAACCCCTAACACACTTGATCAACTTATGGCAGGCTCTCAAGATTTCCATGTCTGCGTAGCCGGCCGGGTGGAATTTTTCAATTTGGCTCAGGAATCTCTCCTTCAGGGAGTGGGCGCATGTCTTCTCGAGCACGGCTCGCAGTGACGCCTGCATAATACCGGATTTTACAGTCCTTAGAATTACCAGACGAAAAGTTTAGACTCACCTTTATAAATCGGCGTTTATATAACCAGCACAAGTGTTTATCCTTAAACCTGAGTCCAATATCTAGGAATTGGAGTTCTGCGTCAGCGGACAGCTCACAGGTAAACATTCCTTTGCCGCATGCCGTGAAAATCATTAGAGTCTTATCTGCCTTCCTATGTTGATTGTCTGGTTCCGTGATGACCAAAAATCGTCAACATATCGGAAGCACCTGCCTTCACACTGCAAAGATTGTGGTTGTGAGCCGATGGCGAGGGAGACAGATTGTTTGTTCCGGCATGGGCAGCAGACCACGAGGGAGGTAATGGAGGCTCTGTGCATTAACACAGAAGGCAAAAGGTGCATAAGCCATCCGTCTGTTGCCCTTAGCGAAAAGGAGATAAAATTTATTGAGTGCAGCTTGTCGTCTTGAGTAACGCGGGAATAAGTTTTTTTTCGGAAGTTTGTTTTTGTTCATTCTACCTGTTTGTTTGTGCGATTTTTTGGACGCACATGAGTGTTACACGTGTTGTGGGATTTCGTCGTCATTTGGATGACTCCGCTGCACACGCGCAGTCCCTCCGTCGAAATATGGCTGGCCTATGTATTTATTCGTGTCGTTTCCTTCAATAAACTTCAGTTGAGAATCAGCGCTCGTGTTGCCACTTTCGTTGATCTTCGTCCTCGTCCCTTTTGTGCTGCAGCTGGTCAAAATGAACTATCACCAAATAGCACAGATTTCCATTCTACTTCAATATACTACGGTAAAAGCAATATTAAATGAAAAATATAAAAGCACAATAAATTCAATCGATAAATACACCACGCTACAGCAAGACATCAACAACAAATAATAGAGATACCATGAAATTGAATGGCGCTTGGTACAAACAACAAAAAATATCAAAATTGCTGCCCTAGAAAGAATTGTTTTGACTTTTTCTAAATGCTGCGGGAGTTAAGCAATACTCCATAGTATCGGGTAGTGCATGTTTGTCATTGAGAATATTAGGAATTTGCCATTGTAGTAATTGATTTCCATTGTTCGTTCGTGTTTTCAGCTGAACGAAGTTCCTATGTTGTAATGTCGCAGATGTGGTATTGGTGTACATAAATTCTAAGAATGACTTTGGTTTATACAGATTCCTGATATATTTAGTATACAGTCCCGCTGAAAATACTCAGAAGTAAGTTCATACATCGAAACATAACAGATAACACAAATACACTTTTCCTGTCGCCTTAATACGGTTTCCATACTGGTATTCGAAGTTACGTCCCGAACAAGTAGACAATATTGGAGTCCGGAATCAACAGCAGAAAGTACAGAGGACCCTTAAGTTTTAAAGGTGATAAGGTATGGTATTTAGTCAGCATGCCGATTAGTTGTGCTATATTGCCTTTGCGATAATTTAAATGATCCATCCACTATAAATTCTCATAAAGAAGAACTGCCAAGAACTTGTATCTCAGAAAACTTTACGAGACGTTGAGATTGAAATAATAAGTAAGATCATAACTCAGTTGGCCCATTAATTGCATTAAAAACAATATACTTTATTATGGTTTCAGCTGAGTATGGAGCAGAGTTGTACCAAGATAGCTGAATGGGTTCAGAAGTTGTGCGCGGGTAAAGTACAGTGCACCCATGTAGGAGCGGCACTCGCGCTGCAGTGCCAGCAAGGGTTTCTTTTTGTTTCTTTTGTGCATGTTGTGAGTAAGCCTCAACTGTCCACCTCATGTTTACGAGCCTGTATTTTACGCTTACCTTCCTTAATATCTAATATATTGATTAAGATACAGTATAAGAGGAGCACACACACGTGTGCTGTAATTTTAAAGTGATTTTGACTGCGATCGAGCAATACAGGGGCGGAACCTTTAAGCCATATTTTGCTCCTTTACTGTAACTGTGCAAGGAAGTGAAGCGCATTTCAGAATTTTTAACAGGTGGGGCTCTGTAGGAATTTAAAGTAGCCGTGCAGGACCCATATTAAGCGTGCATGTGTGCAGTCATGGCCTGCGACAGCTGCCGCTGTTACTAATAATTGTAATAATAATTGTTACAGCATAAGCTCCTATGAGATCACAACACGGGCCGTTCTTGCGCCGTAGTTGTCCGCCGCCGCCGCCGCCGCCGGTGTCCGTAACCGCTATCGCGCGGCAAATTTTAGAAAAAAAAATAACTAGGGCGAAAGAGTATTTCAACTCGTCCTCTGCGTGGATTCGAACCCACACTCTCTGCGTGGCAGTCGAGCATTCTACCACTGAGCTGTGGTCGAAAAATCATCGCCAAAAGACCTGAACAGGTATAGCGTCTGCCGAGGGATCGCATTAACAAGTGTAATGTTACGTGGCAGAATAATAGACAGTTTTAGTTTCACGGACGTAGGGACTTCACGTACACAAACGTGAAAAGTCCACGTACGTTACGTGCACGCCATCTGAAACGGTTTTAGCTACACGTACGCGAAGCGCTGTGAGAGCTACCACGTAGCTCCACCTGCTAGGAATCATGAACACTGCGGTAGCGAACTCGATCGGAGAGTAGTATTTCAGCCAAGCCAATGTTGTGCATTGATGTGTGTTGGTCTCCACTATGCCTGGAAGTGTTTTGTGCAAGCGTTACCTGCTGTCATCGTTGTCATGGGATAAAATAGATGACCTGTTGATGACAAAAAGGCAGCGAGAGCTTCTTCAAGGTTCTTTTGATGACTTCCGGCGAGAGAACACGTCGAAGCTGCTTTGCTATCGCTCGGATCGCGTCCCTCGCGTGGGCCCCTGAACCTTTATTGACGGTTGATGTCCTTCGGCTGCCAGAGCCCAACGGTGCCATCTTAAAGATTCTTATTTTATAGCCATTCTCTTTCGCGATTGTGAAAATTTCTTCGAGCAACTGGTCTTGTTCCGACTACTCCTCCTCGGTTCCGGACCTAGGAGGTGCCACCAAGAAAATGAAAACATTGTACTGACTAGTCTAGTTCGCATTGTGCGTTGTATACCACGTGGAAACCACCAAGCGACTTACCTTCGAAGGTTTGTCCTGTCTCGTTCAGCGTGTTGCGCGAGCAACAGGTCCGTCCGGTCGCGAACAGCGCGAGTGCTGAACACTTTTTGGTGCGACTCTGTCATGCGGACAGCGATATCTGTCCACCGCCCTGTGTGCCTCAATATTTCCTCGAAAGGGTTGCTTTCCCTCGCATCGCGTAGCAGGTCTAAATCGTCGCTCTTCGAAAAGCGAAAGCGCGGAGCCGCTCCAGTCATCCTGTCGCCGTGTTTTGATGCAAGCCATCTGCGCGCGCTTGACACGCTTATCTTGTTCGAGCGCCGCGCGAAGTTGTCTACGTGCGCGAGAAACGCACGCAAAGAATCGAATCTCACGTGCGTGCGTGAGACCAGTGCGCGGCCGCTATGCTCTGCGCATGCGCACCGCTTACACGTAGAAGCTCTACGTACCCAAAGCCTGTACGTACTTGAAACTAAAACTGTCTAATAAAACGTCACAATACGTCGCGGAAAGTGGATTGCTTAATGAGTTCGAGGAATAATTTCAAAGCACACAGGGGTGCATGCTTCTTATCTCTGCACCCATTACAGAGGCATCATCATTATGAAACAATCTTCTTCAACCTTTCTGTCATCATTATCTCGAAGCGCTGCCTTGTGAAGGAGCTTTGTATCGCGCCATGCGTCACGCGGCAGGCGACGTGCACAGCCCCGAGAGCAACTTGACTTGTGTCTTCGATATACCTGATGGCGCCTCCTCGTAAAAGTGCGGACCGCTGCTGAAGAAGCGAATCGCAGAACTACGCGCGCGGCTGCAGCGAGGCAACGTCGGGCACAACAGACAGCTGTGCAGAGAGAAGCCCAAACCACAGCTCCCCGTCGATGCCGGGCCGAGAGTTCGGTTCGTTCTCGGGAAAACGACGCTAAGAGACTCTCTAAGATGTGCAGTTATACAGATTTGCACGTTACAATGCCGAAGTAATTATGGCGTAGTGGGTACTTCCCTACTTTGCGAAATGATGTTATGGCGCAGGGGATAGCTACCACCTCTAGTTGCACTAGTTTCCCCGAGCGTTTAAAATGGCCTCTAAGAACATCGGTCCTCTAGCTTACGCTGCCACTGTCCTGCGGTTCCGCGCAGGCCTGGCTCTTTTTTATTGTTGGGGTTTCACTTTCCATAACACCCATGTGATTATGAGGCATCCTTTAGTGGTTGACTCCGTAATTCTTCACCATCTGGGGTTCTATAACATGAACAGGAAATGCACAGTGTATAGGCTTTTAGCACTTTCACCTACATCACAAATGGCCTCTGACATCTAAAAGGCGTGAATGTGCGCTTCACTTGACAGCAATGCCTCGTCCAGTATTCCCTGCGGTTCATCCAAAAAAGCTGAAAGCAAAGCAGGTGAATGACACTGAAAATAGCATACACTCTTACTGTCTGAACTGAACAAGCTTCACTCACATATGTTGACATGAATGGCTCGAGTCAAGCTCATTTGTCTTTTAAAAGGACGGAGAGCTGGGCGAGTTGGTAAGGATTTATTGTGTAAGGAAAGGCGTACGGAACACGGACACAAGGGAAGAGGAGTGGACAACATGAACGCGCGCTATCAACTCAAGAAGAGCACTGAGGCAAAAAAGAAAGAGGACACACAACTTAGCGCATGCAGAGGAATGGTAGCACCACGTGTCAAACGGGTACACGTGCCGGTCTATGCGAGAGACAACTGTTAAGACATTCTATTTCTGCTCCGTTTAAGCTTTGCAACGGTGGTCAAGTGGCTAAGGTACTCGGCTGCTGATCCGAGTGTCGCGGGATCGAATCCGGGCCTCGGTGGGTGCATTTCGATGGAGGCCATATGGTGAGGCCCGCAAGAGCCCCCAGGTGGTCGAAATTTCCGGAGTCCTCCACTACGGCGTCTGTCATAATCAGTGGTGGTTTTGGGACGTAAAACCGCATAAATCAATCATTCTTGTCTGTTTAAGCTAATCGTGGTAAGTCAGCCATCGGTTAGCTTAAACGGAGAGTATGGTGAGCTTTGAGTGGCATCAAAATACAACAACGGTGAAAGAACTTGTTATTTTAGCAAGATGTACAGCATCAAGCTGCAAAGCAGCTTACAGAAATGGCTGAAGACATAGGCAGTTGGTTGCCTTATACGACGAGAGCATGAAGGTTTGTAGCACGTTATGACAAATATCTGTTCGACTGGTGACTGCATAAGAAGTAGCTGGAAAGATTACCATATTCATATGACACCAGGTTGACTCATATGCAAGTAGAGCCCAAAACGCGCACATCACAAATAAAAACAAACTGAATGCACATTCTGTAATGTATATTTAAGGCCAAGGTAAAGCCCGCCTTTTCAGTACACATTTTCGTTTCGATGTTGAAACCCCAGAACCTTGGATTTGAAATTTCAAAAAAAAATCAGCTAGACTTCCTATCATGTACATATGGTCATGACCCAGATTAAATGGTTTTCAATTTCACTGCATTTTTGATGCTGCAAGCAATCGGACGTTGTTAAACAAAAGTGGCCCTCTTAAATAACAAGGCTTCAGTGCAGCATTTTACTTGGGACATTGCTGCCCATATTCATATGCAGCGAGTGGGGCCTTCATGGATGGCTCAGCTGGCGGCTGCCCAGCACGAACTCTCTTTGAGCCTCTTGTAAGGCCTGCTCTCCACCTGGCTGTGCTTGTGGGCTGAACGGTGATTAAAATATTTCCAAGGTACTATAAACAAAAGAAAATACTGTCGACATGTATAAAAAATTTCGAGAACATGGAAGCGGGCCTTGTCAATGTAGTGCTACGGAATATGTTGCATTAATTTAGTCTAATCTGTACTGTGAGCCCATATTAAAACCCAACGCACGAGGAGCCTGCCCGGTCAATCTCTCGAGTTTCAATTATTTCACGTCCCGTTTTAGTCTAGCATATGCGCACTACAGCGGTTTGCCCGTAAAGTTGATTAGAGCCATAGTTTTGGCAGTCCAACGCCGCGACTGTGCTTGTAATCTATTACCCTGACAGGGCATTCAACTTTGAGTCTTGGCGGTAAATAGTTACCGCTAAGTTCCCGAACGCGGATCGTGCCAGTAGCAAGTTCCGAAGTTCTTACCAATCAAGCTATTCATCCTAAAGATTGACGACATTTCAGGGTAAACAATCCTGAACAGGTTACACACTTTTTAGACACTAACAGGACCAGACTTACGTCAGCCTTTTCTGTATATGTTAAGGATCTCTTTTATTCATTACCACAAGATGGGTTAATGACAAGCATGCTGGAATGCTTCGAGGTACATGGCGCAGTTAGTCTTAAAAACGAGACTAGAATGTGCAGGGGGGGATTTTATGTCGGTTTATTCGAAATCTATTTATATGAAATGTAATTATTTCGTGCTTTTGCAAAATGATGGCATATGTATCGGTTCATGTATCGCGCCAGTGCTCAGCGATGTATACCTTTCAAAAACAGGCCTACTGTTGTGTGGTCGTTTAAAGGACACTGGCATCGCAAAAATTGGCAGTTTTTTCGATTATTTTATAATTTTTTCGTATCTGTCATAATGATGAATTCGCAAAGAATGTTTCGCTTGTTTTGACAGTTTTTACATGCCATCCGCCATTTGTGGGTTGCGTGGATGAAATGGTGTACTCCATTCCACTATAGTGCGGGAGAAGGCGAGACCGGCACGTGATTAAATCAAGGATTCGAGGAGCACGTGACAAGACTAATGTCGGGTCACTTGGCGTTGCACTGCCGAGACTGTGGCTGTAATCCACTCTACGGGCATACCTCTGTGGTGCGCAGACGCCGGAATAAAACGGCCCGTGAAATAATTGAAACTCGAGAGAATGACCGCGCGGGATCATTGTGCGTTAGCGCTGCTTCTATTGTGCTAACAAAGAAGGTACATGGTTATCTATCACTAGATAAGGAGTGAAGGCTTGATCTCGTGTGAATGACGCGGGGTCGCTCGTGATATCATGCGGGTTTGTGTTTGTTCTAAGGTTTTTGTTTTGTTTTATCTTGATGTAATAGAAGGGGTGTCCTATAAATATGCAAGCTGAGCCAAAATAAACTGTTACTTGAAGTCTGCATCCTGTCCGGTGTCTTCCCGGACCATGTCTTTCGGTTTTGTGCTGGTATACTCATGAAGATGAACAATTATTTTGCTTTGTGCATATGGTGCGGTCCCAGTTGCATTGAAAATTCACTGTGTTGCTACATATGGCCATATTAAGGAAGTGCATCCTCTGCAAGCAGTGTATTTTTCCCTCTCTCAGGAAACCCAGCATTATTGTATTTCCAATAAAATAGTGCATCTAATAAAATAGTGCAATTTAGATAATTATTATCACTTGCGGGAAGTACACAAAAGGTCATCCTTTTATATTTGTTAATTTATGGCTAGATTGCAGCACCTTAAAAAGAAATGCAGAAGAATTGGACAAGTTTTTCGACAGTCATTTATATGTTATGAATGAAGGGTCTTTTTTTGTTGGCCTGAGCTAATGGCCTGTTTGCCTGCGTTTCACTTTAAGCTCGTCGATGGCTACACGCTGCGCTGACCAAGTAACAGGAGACTCTGCTGGTGGTCTGTTCTTCTGACAAATGTACAGTCTCTTCATAGTCTTGAAATACAGCACACTTCTCAGCTGATCTTTATGTGTTTGTTGTTTTTTTAATTTCACCTTACCTAGACTGCTGAGCTATGAGCTTGTGCAAGTGCTTGGTAGGCCTACAGATACAAAGGAATGCTGCTTGGCGCACGGAAATAGTATAATATCATCTGTATTACTTGCTGTCATAGCTGATTCCTTTCCTCCTATTGCTGTGGGTTGCACTCCTTCCTGACACATTAATTCTTCATCAAAGCTGCTATGCAGACAAAAACCATACAAAGGCAGCGCAAGCACCATGGCTTGCAAGTTGCGTCCTGTATGTGACGGCAGCACAGCCAAAAGCTGTTTATTCCTTTGTGTACTGATACTGCGATTGCGGTTGTATCCTGCATGTGGCAGTTGTGGTCACAATTTACCTGTGACCGCAACCATCACATACCGGGTATAACCGCGACCGCAGTTTCTGTGCATAACAGATTTAACGCAGTTTGCCTGTGCTGCAGTATTGGCAACGTTCATAGATACTACGGCTTCAGTAACAATGCGCGGTGGTACGGGATAGGTAACGTTAAAGAGCACTACAGTTTCAAAACTGGTCTCTTATTCTACGGCATCAGTAATGTTGTATATAACTACGGCTTCAGCAAGAAATAGTGCCGTAACGGAAACTTCCTGGCTTCTAGAGTTAACGTGTTATAACATGTCACATGAAGGCCTTTTTGTTTGTTTGTTTTTCACACTTTAGAGAACTCACATTTTTGTAATTTCCCATTTAATTCCATCTTCGTTTCCGATCCCACGCTGCCCAACACGCCTAAGAAAAACGCAAGTTTTTCTAGGCGGTGAAAGCCCGCTAGCACATGAAAGCAACTAGCGGTGTTCTCACATAAACCAGCGAAACGTAGTGAATAGCTAGAGCAGACATACTGAGGAACACGTTCTTGTTATGAGCAGTGCATCCCAAGCCTTTGCAGACCTCCGACCCATCCATTCTTGGGACCTATATCGCACATCTTCCTTCATATCGCTATAGTTATAGAATAATCGAGTAAAACAGCAGGAATTTGCATCAATTTTCGAAGGGCTAAATTTTTGAGCCGCGTCAGAAAAGAGGTAAAAGAAAAATGATCATTCAATGTCAAGTAAACGAAAGCAAATGAAATGTTTTGTGGTCTGTTGGCCGCAAAACAAACTCTCTATATAATCTGATACATGCGCACCACAACAGGATCGCACCCGGAGATTCACGCTGAAATTAGTGGTAAAGAACGGTCGGTTATATGGCACAAGTGCGTCTTTTGTGAAGTAAATCTCGTTGAGCCGATTAGCAATTATTAGTGAATAAAAACCCGCAGAAAATGGTGACAAAATAATTATCTTTGTCTAAATTGACACAGATAATCGATAAGTTGCGTAAAAGGGAGATTTGGTCTCGGAGTTACAGAGCAAGCACAACACATAACTGACACTGTCCGTTGGCCTGTTTCTTGAATATTATTGCATATACAGTGCTCTCCGGTGTAAACGTCGCAGTTCTCACTGTCCATTTCCGCAAGTTTATTGGAAGAGTGTGCTCTGAATTTCGAAACCTCGAAAATGCATCATCTGCGTTTCCCTATGAGCTCGCGATTGTCGGAGCTAATACGAGAGGGAACCGGCTCCGACTGCGTTGGCTACTGAACAGCTTTATTTTTCTTTTTCTGGGGCAGGTGCTGGTCGGCCCTATACAAACTACTCCATCGATGGCGCTGCACCCAGGACAATTTGTAGTGGGACGCAGGGGGCGCTACAGCCTCCCCTTCCCTGTAGAGCGGAAGCGAAAGGAACCGCCAATGAACGTTTCTGGATGCGCTCGCACAGAAGGATGGCGGTCGCGAGGCCAGATTGAGAGGAACGCCCACGGGCGCAAGGGCGGCAAGATAGGCGGGTTTGAGTCTGTCAGCAGCGATGACATCTTCGCTACCGTTAATGTCCAACGTGGACGCCTTAGGCATACGATGGCGCACGCAGAGTGGTCCATCGTAGGCCGGGATAAGCGGTGGACGGATGTGGATGAGGAACGAAGGCAATGTAGCTCGGAATCATTTCGCTGCGCAGCGGCTAGCTCCTCCAATTCCACTGGTGATTGGGACGCCAAGGCATGGACGCGGGAGAGTGCATTGGCGGCAGCATTTTCTGGTCCATGCACGTGACGCACATCCACTGTGAACTCGGGGATAAAGCACAGTTTGCGAATGTCATGTGCAGTGTAGGTGGTGTGATTCCATTGGAAAGGAAACGTCGAAGGCTTATGGTTTGTGATGACGTGAAAGTCCCGGCCCTCCATGTTAGAGATGGGCAAAGCGGCTCACTTGAGTGAACGGCTCAGCTCACTGCAATGATCCGGTTCATTTCAAGAGCTCACCGGCTCACCGGGTTCGAGGGAAAACGCTCTGGCGCGAGGGAAGAACGGGACCGGCCGGAGCGGTGGGCGGCCATTCGGCTGCCTTGCATTAGCGTCCGTGGTTTGCCCATGTCACTGGGGGCCCTGTTAACATCCCTGCTTAAGGCAAGCGAAGCACACATAACTTCGGCGTATATGACTTCCACACAATTCAACTCTGCGAGGGACCTAACCATTAACCATTAAAAACCATTAAAACCATTAAAAAACAAACGGCAGGGTATGTGAGAGCTTTTCTCTATTTTTGTTTCCGGTTCATGCAGTTTTGTTAGGAGAGACACATTTTCATTCGCTGAGGGGTGAGGTGGGTGGCAGAAATTATGAGGCGCTTAGCAGATACTAACATGCATAATAATCTTATCTCACAACAATACCACAAAATTTGATTCAACCAACATGTCTTCCGCAAATCATATAACCAAGAAAGTTGAAACGCTGCGCGCGTGTGTATGAGTGTCTGTTTTCTGTCTGTGACTCTGTATCCAGTTCGTGCTTTCTTATTCTTCCTAGAAAGTATGCCTGCCTCCGCTTCATGGAATGGCATGCAATCAGCCTTATCGGCGCGGTACCGGCTCGTCTACAATTCACCACGTATCCGGTCGCCATGCATTTTCCATCGGCACATTTCGCTAGAAAGAACGTGGCATGTTCTTGCTGAGAACTCGGTTTGTGCACTGGACTAGAGCGCGCCGCCCATTATTAGATAGTGCTACCCTTGACTCTTGACCATCGTGAATGCGAAGAGGGCAAACAAAAGCCCCTGTTCCTGCGCGTCGAGTGTTGGCCAAGTCCGTAGTAGCCACGTGAAAGCGTGGCATCGTCTGCTAATCCTCCTCGTGGAGGATTAGCAGATTGTCACTAAATTTATTTGCTGTGCGGCGCCACCGTGTACGGACATTGTGAATATATGCACCATCATGTCGAAAAATAAGAAAATTTATAAGCTACCCCTGCTGTCGTCCTTTATTCATCTTGGTTCTGTCAGAATTTTGCGCTGATTTTTCCCTTTTGTAACCGCAAACTCCTTTTCTTTCTCTGAAACACGTTCACCTTTCGACAAATCACATTACTGCTAAAAAAAGAGAGATTCCTGAGGTAAAAAAAAAACTACGCGGCACCGTTCCAAATTGGCCCGGGTTTTCTTTTTCAACGGAAAAAAAGAAGCACCTATCTCCGTTCTGTTCTGCTGCACGGCAGCGCAAAGAAAGGGTCGTTACATGGAAAGTGCGATTTTGTGGCGCCGCGGATATTTATAACAGTTCCATAAGTAATTACAGCCGCACCAAGGGAGCGTTAAACAGATACAATGAAGAATTCCCCACGCTGTCTGCGAGACAACCCCCTTCACGTTTGAAAAGTACATGCGAGATCTGCTTTGAAATATCCGGAAAGCAGCACTTGCCGTGTTTCACTGTCCCATGTCGGGACCTGTCTTAAATCAAGCACTTAATTTTAACGTGTGTCACTGTGAATGGACGCATTTCTGGAAGACGTTCATTTAACTAAAATAGCTTACAATGCCCCTCAGTGTGGGTGACATCATGATGTGCTGTAAATTTGAAAAGATGTTTAGCTTCCGTCACCCATTGACAGAAACAAAGACGTCGAGCAATATCTGTGCAGCCTATATAAACAGATCAAAACGAAGTGCGATCATGCCATGATTTTTTTTCCAACATGCGCCACAACGAAATAATATGAAGCCTTGACACAGCGCGGCATGTTATTCGTTTTATTGATGTGCTAAAATACATGCTCAGGAAGTTCAGAGGACTGGATGATATGGGTGACATATTTATAACTATACTAATGAGCACTAATGAGGACGTAAGCTACGTTGACCTGTTGCCTTTAATGACACCAAATACCCTTCGAAGTGTTGCACGAGCTCACGATGAGCTGCCTCACGCAGCGCACACAGCGAGCGAGATGCGAGTAGCGCGAGTCAGCCCGCGACGGCCAACACTCGTCGCCGCCGTCGAAACGAAAAGCGATCCAGGTACTTCCGTTCAGCACGGCTCACCGCGGCTCATTGAGCGAGAGAGCACCGCCTTCCGCTCTCGGCTCTCTGAACGAGAGAGAACGCACGGTTCACTGAGCGAGAGCGAACCGCCTCCCGCCCTCGGTTCACTGAGCGAGAGAGAACCGCCGTCCGCTCTCCCAAAGAACCGCCGCTCAGTTTTACTGAGCCGTCTCACCTCGGCTCTCTGAGCGAGAGAGAACGCACGGTTCACTGAGCGAGAGCGAACCGCCTCCCGCCCTCGGTCTACTGAGCGACAGAGAACCGCCGTCCGCTCTCCCAAAGAACCGCCGCTCAGTTTTACTAAGCCGCGGATCACTCGCTCTTTGGAAAGAGCCGCTCAAAAGATCCGGCTCCCTCCTGAGCGACCCATCTCTACTACATGTAGTGGAGCAAATGGTTCATGGCGAGGTACTTCTCAAGGACTTCTCGACGGAATGTGCTGTATTTATATTCGGGTGGCTTCAGTTTTTTGGGAGAAAAAACCGAGAGGCTGCCAACCAGAGACATGTTGCTCGAGAACTGCAACGCTCGATGCATCAGTGATGAGACAAATGGGAGCATCAGGAAGAGGATGTTTCAGCATGGTGGCGTCTGCAAGCCCCTTCTTGGCAGCAGAGAATGCCGATGCAGTGTCGTCAGTCGACTGAAATGGCGCAGCCGGATCTTTTATGAGAGCTCTTAGGTCCGTCAGAAGCTTCAGGAAAGTGGCGCACTTCGGAAAAAAGTGGCGATGAAAGTTGAGGAAGCCGAGGAATGTTCTGTTTTTTCAGTGAAGGTGGGCGGCGGAAAACCTTGAATTGCTTTCACTTTGCTATGGAGAGGCTGGATTCCTTGTGGAGTGATAAGGTAATTCGATGGTAACAGCACCGAAGATGCACATGTTCGGATAAATTCCAAGGCCGCAGTCATCAAGCCGGTGGAAAAGGGCGCGAAGGTGAGCACCACGTTCGAGACCGGAGGAGCTAGCGACGAGGAAATTCATTCATTCATTCATTCATTCATTCATTCATTCATACATTTGCAACAATAAAGAAACGTAGCGAGGGAGCAGGGGGAAATGCTGATGAAACAGCTTGAGGGTGTCCTGGCCACCCTACATTCATGCCAGAAACCAAACGGGGGTTACAAACATTAAACATTGAATATGGCTCATTTGCAAAAGAAGAAGCTTGCTTCCGCGTAAAACCTAAAGGAAGTGTTTCAAAAAATAAAACTTACAACAAAAAACGAAAGGAAACACAAGATGGTATGCAAACAAGCTCATGGCAAGGACGTCGTGAGAAAACCTCTCCTAGGTCTTTAAAGGAAATTTGTGTCATGTTAAAAAGCTGTTTGTTATTAATTGTAGTCAGCAAAGTTGGAAGCGCTCAGCGCAACATGAGTTTACCATAATTAGTTCGCCATTTACTAATTTACCATTTTTCTGGCTTGCGTGTATTGTATTTTATTACATTACCGAGGTAGGCGAACACGAAGTCGACACTGCACGTAGCCTCGTTGATAGTGCGCTCAAAAGTCTGTGCAGCGTCGCGCAATCCAAAAGGCATCCTCACTCGAACAGGCCGAAAGCGGTGGTAGTGGCCTCTTCGGAATGTCGGCTGGCACAACAGGAATTTGATGGTAAGATTTCACTAAGTCAATCTTAGAGATGATCGTGCAATAGATTCGATGTCAAGTCTAGTAAGAAAGTGGATAGCGGTCTGGTAAGGCGTGCACTTTGAGGGCTCGGTAATTCCCACATGTTTTCCAGCCGCCAGGATCTTTCTTCGCCACCATATTTAAAGGATGCGGCTTAAAACCCGGCCGTGCAATCACATTTTCTATGAAGGCGGAAATTCTAGAGGCCACCCGGGTATTGCGGGACACCTGTGCACGCTGAAAGACTGAAGATGGCCAGTCGGAAGTCCTCCCTACGGCGCTCCACTTCCTTCTACTCTTCCATTTGAGATTCCGCCCAACCCCATAGCCGCTGAGCCGTGCTCCCTACAAGCGTTGCAGAAAATAGCGTGTTTTCGTTAACCTAGCAACTATATTATTATTATTATTATTTCGCTACTAAAGCTGGGGATGTAAGTGCCATACTAAAAGGCCGATCGTCGTCTCCATTATCACCATCATGATTATTTAAGGCAAGCGAGCTCCACGCGAGCCAAGCTCGCGCATTGGAACGTAATGCGAACGGCGGCGCAAGCACTTTGCCGATTACCAGCGAGGTTTCTGACGGCTCTAGCATACTTGGACGTCGACGTACTCAGTGGAATCAAAATCTACCACGTCATCGCCGACGTCGATTCGGCATTCCCGGCCTCACCTAGATTCGACAACACATCCTCGTCGATGCCGCGACGGTACCTTCGGAGGACGTGCTGCGTGCCCTGCTACCTGGCCACCCATGGCGGTCTCCTCGCTAACAGTGTTCCTAAACTCACGCTACGAGACGCGCTGGAGGTACGTACAACCTTGAATATTGTTCCAGATGGTCGACTGCAATCGGTATTTGGTTTCCAGGGCAGGGTCACGGACACACCATGCGCAGAGCAAGGAATTCGACAGGGCACTATGGACACATGGAGGGACGTGAAGCGCCATCAGATCCAAAGGTACAAACGAGCTTGCTGATTCAAGCATGCATAAAGAGCGTAGCAATTTAGGCGAGTTGCTAGAGCGCCATCATGAAATAGCTCACACCCACCAAGACGAAAATTAAGCAATAGACGATACCAGCGCTGATTATCAACTGAAATTTTCAATCAAAACAGCAAGCTATATACATAAAGCAACTTATCTCATGGTACAACATGACTGTATCAAGGACAAATTGGTGACGTTATGCGCGACAGAGTAAGAGCGTCATAACTCCTGTCCTAAGTGCCATCTGAAAGGCTAATGTCCTTTTTCAGGAGATGAGGCCTCGCTAATACAACTCCCTACCCCTCCACTTTCTCTATGTGAAACGCTTCGAGAATTTCTCTGAGGGTGCAATCTTGATGCCTATATAAAAGACCTGTATCAGTGAGGCCAGGATAACATTTGCACTTCCTACAGTGGGCAGCCAAGTGCTCGCGCGTTTTTCATTAACTGCGGTCTCTTTTCTCTCAGATTCGTGTTAACGAACGGCCCCGCTTGGCCGATGTGAGCATCGGGTGGGATAAAGGGCTGCTCCTTATATAGGCTGAATGCGGATTACTTCGGTTCGAAAGTCGCTGCTGTTCCTAGGAGCGTTCTTACATCGTGGACGCAGGTGCAAGTGATGAGTTACGAGATGTGGCTACTCTGATTTGCAGATCTGCAGACGACCCTCCAGTGAGGTTGCGAGTTGAACGTTATACGTAAATTGCTCGCTTGGATCCGCAAGTGTTCAAAGAGTGCGGATACGCGTTGATGTTTACTATGGAACTTCCAAATGAAAATTAATAACAACGCCTCGATACCAAATAGAATTCCGAGGCATCTATGTTTGATGGCTTTATAGACCTACGACCCAGCAGGCTCTGCTAGATTGTAGTTCGAGCCATTGAGAAATGTTCTAAATGGGCTGGCCTTCACGTGTTTGCATGCCACACTAACCCGCTCTTGTGATGAGACAGTGTTGGAAAAGTTCTTGTTAGATCGGGTTAACCGACCGAATGTGGCTGATTATTCCGATTCTCTCCTCACGATAACTGCGATAAATCTAATCGCACAGGTCAAGTCCCAAAAGAGAGAGTAAACAGAATGATCGAAGTTTTCACCAGAAGTTTTCAACTATTTATTGGGCGCACACAATTTCACTCAGTCTCAAGAACGTAGCCATGCGTCTTTGGGCAAAAGTGGCATTCCATGCTCAGCTGTGGAAATAAGGTATGAGGGCAAAGTCAGCAAAAGACGAGGGTGTAGCATTAGTCATTAAGGTGATAGGTATCTTGTTCTTTGTCCCACGAAGGTAGCGTATGAAATTCCGTGGTCAAATGGTGCCTCTTACATCGGCCAAACGGCGCGGTGCGTTAAAACGAGGCTCACTAAGCACAGAACGGCGTTAAAGAAAAATGGGTACGCTCACTTCGCTGCCCACTGTAGGAAGTATAAACGTTATCCTGTCTTCACTCATACAAGGTTTATCTATGGACATCTATAGACTGCACCTTCCGAGAAATTGTCGCAACATTTCAGATAAAGAAGAAAAAAGCGAAAGGGTGGGGGGAAGGAGGAGGTTGGGGTTGTATAAAATAGATTCCACTTAATCTCGCAGCAAAGGATATTATATTTTCATATGGCAAGTAGGATATCAATTATGAAGTTCTGGCTGACGTCGCTCATACAGTCACCGCTTTGTTGCCTTGTTACGCGCATCTTGCATCATCTGCTCTTCTGCTTTATATATAGACATGTTGCTGTGTTAATCGAATATATGCGTTGATTGTCAGCGCTCGCGTTGTCGGTTTCTTTTTTTTTCTTTCCCTCCGTAGGTGTGCGCTCTGTCATGATACGCGTGTATAACCTAACAAACACTTATGGAGTGGCTGTGAAGCTCTTTAGACTAATGACAAAATAAGTAACGTCGTGTTCTGAGGGATGTGTAAAAGAAAAAGAAAAGTCTTGAAAATTACATTTCCTCGATGTGATCATGGATTAGCTTGAATCATATGTTATTTGGTCCAGTACCGATGCACATTTGCACAGTACAGAAAGCTTGCAATTTGATGCTAAATCTGTAAGAGCCTACGGTACAATTAGGCGCCCGCGGTGGTATTGTGATTGCGGAATACCGATCCGATAGACGGTGGCTTGACCTGGGCCGCTTCCGTCACACATGGACGCAGGCTATATGCTTGAAGCTCTTCTGCCGTGCGATGTCTGTGGGCGCCATACGACTTCAAGTGGTCGAAATGGTCTGGGCCCTTAGCGAAGCTGTCATATTCACGAGATTTCGGACGCACACCGCCACAACTGTAGAAAAAGTAGCGATCCACGATGAAGTGAGACCGATGGCTGCTCGCTGCACCAACTTTTTTTGTAGTGGTCACCTGCGTGTTTCTTTTTCCTTTTCTGCAGCCATTACTACAATTATTTAAATAAATACCCGAATAATGCTGTCATTATCATCAGCAGCAGCTGCAGCTGCAGCAGCCCATTTCAAGTCCAGTGAAAGATGAACGCTTCTCCCCGTGTGTCTCCAATTCCTCCTGTACTGGGCGAGTTGGTTCCCCTTTACGTCTACGAATATCTGAATTCCATTGCCCAAAGGTCCATCCCCTATTTTACATTGCGAGTAATCTCGTTGGTTTCAGTCGGCTAATACATGTACAATAGATATACTAAGAATAGTAAAAGTTAACAATTCCCGCGGTTTTCTGCGGAGAGGTCACGTTATCACTAAGGTCACTGTAGGTCACGTTTCTTGAAAACGTGCATCTACCCGCGAGTATACGAACGCCGTTGCATTTCGCCATGCATATACGAAGGCGGCTACGTTTTGTTGGAGTAGAACCGCAACAGCCGCCTTTTTCGGGAATCGAGCTTAGCAGTTTGATTCTATACCTGGTAAGCTACCATAGTGGGTAGTTGAAGCGAAAGAATCACGTCAGGAAGACAAAATAATGTGTCCATCTAGCATTCCTGCACTGCACAATATTCCGGCGTTCTCGCAAATCTTATTAAATCAATTAGAGACCTCTCTTTTTTTAACTCTAGCACGGCGCATGCATATCAAAGTGTATCCAAGCGTTACTTATAGTATGTGTGTCAGTACAGCTCGTATCAAAGCGGGCGAGATGTATCCGCATGTTTCGAGGACGCTGCAGTGGCCACACTAATATTGCGTCAATCTTCCGCCAGAAAGTTGTATTTGGACATCGTAGTTTCAAGGCGAAGGCACCATTTAGGCATCTTTAAAATTTAATGGTGTTACATATCATCAGACGCCGCGGTTTGTACAAGTAGGAGCCATAGCCTTGACATGCAGATCCTGAAAAAGAGGGTGGCTATGTCTAAAAGGGCAATATTCACCAACAAATTATGGCTGCAAAGCCGCGTAGTTACTAAGTGCTTGCAGTAAGCGAGGCAATTGAGTGGAATACAGCGCCTTTCGTTTTAAGAAAGCCTTCGCGGTGATGCTTGAGATTACAGAATGCTTCTTACTGCCTTCTCCTACAGAAATGGAGAACACTCTTTAGAATTGAGAAGGTGTGTTAGAATTTTAGGGGCGAAGCTCCTTAGGGCGTGGGTCTGTACATCCCATGGGGTTTGTTGTTGGTGATGTACGTAACCTCTGGTTTAGTTCTTGCAGTACTCACTAGGTGGCGGTACTTGTAGTTGATGATGATTGTAGTTGATAAATTTAAAACTAGATGGCCGTACTTGTAGTTGATGATGCTTGTATTTGATAAAATTTAAACTAGATGGCGATACTTGTAGTTGATGAGTATTGTAGTTGATAAATTTAAATCTTGATAAATTTAAAACTAGATGGCGGTACTTGTAGTTGATGATGAAAGATGCGAGATGTTATAATATGAATGATGTCACATATGGCGCGTGTCATTGGTGGAAGGCAATCGTTCGGCGACGTACGCTAGGGGGAGCGTTGTAATAAAATTCGCTCGCTGTTGGCGCGCGCTCGGAGTCGTCGGATGGACAAGGCTGCGGAGCGTGGAGCGCGCAAGGCTGCGGCGGCGCGCGCTCGTAGACAGAATTCCGATGTGCGAACCCGCGAGGCAGAAGCGAGCCGTGAAGCTGCGCGACGCCAAGATCCTGCCGTACGTGAGCGAGAGGCCGAAGCGACACGGCAGCGGCGCCAAGATCCTGCCGTACGAGAGCGGGAGGCCCAAGCGAGACGGCAGCGGCGCGAGGACCCTGCCTTGCGAGAGCGGGAGGCCGAAGCGGCACGGCAGCGGCGCGAGGACCCTGCCGTGCGAGAGCGGGAGGCCGAAGCCGCACGCCAGCGGCGCGAGGACCCTTCCGTACGAGAGCGGGACGCAGAAGCGAGCCGTGAAGCTGCGCGACGCCGCCGCCAAGATCCTGCCGTACGTGAGCGGGAGGCCCAAGCGAAACGGCAGCGGCGCGAGGACCCTGCCGTACGAGAGCGCGATGCCGAAGCAGTACGGCTGCGGCGCGAAGACGATCTGCAGAACGTCAGGGAACGGGAAGCGGCGAGAAAGCGCGCGCATCGGCAGGCAGACCCCGATGCAGTGAGAGCTCGTGAGGCGTCTGCAAAACGCATCAGGCGAGCTCAGCCCGAAGGTGCCGACGCACGGTTTAAGCGAGACTTTCTAGACGTTTCGTTAGGTCATAGCTGTGGTGTGTGCGACAGATTGTGGTTCTCAAACAGTCTAGTCACAATATCTTCCATCAAGAACGACCAGGCTCGCGCCAATGCCATCGCCGTGCTGCAGCGCGAGTTCCCCGCCGGCAACCGTGAGTACAAGATTTGCTCTAGCTGCAAGGATTCGCTAGTGGCGGGAAAGTGTGTATCTAGCTCCTAACCTGTCGGTCGGAAATGTCAAGGCGTACATAGACACGGCATTAAAAGAGTACAATACAAAGTACAAGAATGCACCGTTCATACTCGTTGGTGATTTTAACGTTGATATCGCAGACACGACCAATAATTGGCTTATCCAACATATGGCTTCTAGATATGCACTCAGATGTATATCGTATTGACCATATGAAACCAACCACAATCCGAGGAACATGCATTGACCTAGTATTTGCAAATTTTCCACTGCAACCTATACAGGAACCGCTCACCCTTCATTTCACGGACCATAAAGCCGTCATAATGAAGGGACATCGCAAGCCATCCATCGTCTCTAAGAACAAATAAAAGTTGATTTCTATATATACACACCCAGTGTTTCTCATGATGTCTGTACACGATGATCGACTGGGCGAATTACACACGGAAGATTCACGGTTTTACCGATGATTCTCTCCGGAGCTTCGCCCACTCGTCATCATTCACCCCGTGGATATGCTGTGTATATTTATCGCTTCTTACATTTATTTTCATTGCATCTATAATGTACTTACTATGTAACGCTAGGCTGCTGAAGTCAGTTATAAGCATCGCGCATTTGCTCTTCACCCTGTTGCCCGAACGGTGTAGCGCGAAAAATGAAGAAGTACTTCACATACAGAGAAGTCTAAAACCCAAATATGCTAAGAAAGACTCCGCTTTGCACGTATTGGGAAATTTGCTCATTAAAGATTACAATAAAGTCAACGTAATTGTCAGAAGTACGTCCGGATCCTGCAGTATGCGTGTGTTGCAGCGCACACTTCAGCGCTACGATTCAATCGCCCTAAACGGTGACCACAAATACGATAACAATTCAAACAACATTCATTGTTTGAACGCAAGACGCAGCGAACTAATTGATTAGTCTTCACATTTACCGAGTGTTTGTGCATGCTATATCAGAGGCTATAGTGGTACTTGGGTTACAGCTTGAAATACCGTTCGACTACATCAGCTCTACTTGAACTTGACAGTTCTATCAATTTCTCTTATTAGAAGAGTGTAAATGTTAAATGCTAGACGGCTACATGAGCGAGCTTATTGGTGCTGTTTCCTGTGCTAGTAACTTCAAAAGAACGCAGGCACAATTCTGAAACAGGGAACGGCCGGGGGTTTCACAGGAGTTTCAGAGTTTTGACGAACCTTCTCTGTCTGAAACGAGCTTCAACAGAAGCTCGTTTCGTTGGCGTACTTGCTGATCTTATAAGTCGAACGTTTTTTATACCAGAGCGCAGAGCGCACAGGCAAAATGCTATAAGGAAGTGATATCATTCTGTGCAGAGTTCTGAGACGGTTCCTTATCTCTTATCAAGGTTGCTCCTAATTTTGTTTCTTGTGGTTTTCAAATGCAGTTTTGATCAGGCTGTGGTGGCCATTAAGTCGGTGGTCCTACGAAGGCTGTGCGACGTCAACCTTTATTTCCACATGCGTACAACTCCAGAAATGCTGCGCTGCTGTGAGGTGAGTGATCACTTCTTGGCGCCTACAGATGTAAGCTGCGAATGAGTAGCGACCACATAAATGGCACATTTATAGTTTTCGAGACTTTCGAGGCTGCGCGCAGTAAGCTGCCTTGCACCCCCTACAAAAATTCGCACTATTCGATGATCTCCCTTGTGTTTGGAGGTCGACCCGTACATTTCACTAGAATAGCTCTAGTGCGGTAGAGTTTTGAGCTGTCGGTGAGAAGTTCCACGTCATATAAACTAATTCATGAAACTGCTCCTTATGGCTGCTGGGGGAAACACTTTTTTCTCAATTTCAAATGAATGGCTTACTATACGTTTGGTTCAGCGCGAAAAGTTAGTGTAAATTGAAACAAAAATACAAAATGCTATCTTTATGAAGTAAACTAGAATGTAGACTTGGGCAAGTTGGTCGATATGCATTTTCCAGGAAGTACAGCGGAAGAAGATAGGACAGAGAACGAACGACACGGCCGCTCACTCACAACTAAAAGTTTATTGGAAGACATGGAAAACACATATATAGTCCCAAAGAAGTTAAAAAGATGCGTAAGGAAAAGGTGCGCGTGCGCAATGAAAAGAGGCGGGTAGTAGTTCCGTATTTGCATGGGCTTTGACATTACTTGAAGAACGTGGGTAATAGATACGGGGTGCGTGTTGCCTTATCCGCTCCCAATAAACTTTCCTTAATCTACCCCCGTGTGAACAAGAAGATGTGTGGTTCAAGTAAGACGTGTTCTTTTTGTCCGCAGAAGAAAAATAATAAATAGGTTCGTTGCAAGTCAACTGTCGTATATAGGGTGCCATGAATATGCGGGAGGGCTTATATTGGAGAAACCGGGCGGTGTATCAATGTTAGACTACAAGAACACTTGTCTTCGCCAACGGCTCTCAATGTACAGAAGGTGGCTGTCGGCCAGATGTTGAAGAAACTACGTGTTTGTTTTATGAGGCGGACAAGTGCACCAGAGACGGTATAAAGCTTTTTACATTGAAAGGAAGGGGGAAGGGTGGGTGTTAGCAAAGTGTTGGAAACGCTAAGTGACAAGGAGGCTCGTTACTTGCAATTCAGCCTGCCACTTGACTTGCGCATTTCGTTGGCACTTATTTTTTGTTGTCACTTGTTTCTATAGTTTGCTCTTTGTGTTGTGATGTCTCATGTCTGTTTTGGCGCACATGTTTATGTTAGACAAAATCTGATAAATTCTTTTTTTGACCTTGATATCTCTGCTGCGCAGATTGCAATGTTTGCGCCATGTGACCGAGTCTGGGGCTATATATGTTTTTTTTTTCCATATGTCTTCCAATAAACTTTTAGTTGTGAGTCAGCCGCCGTGTCGTGTTCTTTCTATATCCTGTCTTGTTCCGCTGTTATTCCTGGAAAATGAATATTTGTGAAATAAATTAACGAGAAAGGTTCACGAGGGCCCGCAGCAGCAATCACCAATGAATTATCTTTCATGAAATTGTTTCATATCTGTGCGTAAATTTCTTGTGCCGGAATGGAGTGACGTAATTCCCAGCAGGGTACTATTCACAACACATCTCCCTCGTGAGTGTTTTTGACAATCAAACCTGTGTTGTTCTTTCCTCACGGAAGTGCAACTCTGCGCATAAAAAGTGTCGGAAGAGTCTTTTAAATGCAACCTCTACTGGTGATGTGTTGGAAGTATGGTGAGGTACTTTGCTTGACTGAGAAGCATCGACTCTCAGCACAGGCAACAGTCAGCGTTTCCTTTTGGTGGCCCGCTGGCCTGAAAAGAAAAGCTACTTATCTCAAAATACGCGGCCGCAATTTCGAGAGTCCGTGCATTTCAAGTTGGCGCCTCCACTTATCGGAAAACGTCACCAGTGGATGTTACTGGCCACGTGACCTCCAGAACTCATTCTGCTGTGAATGTCGGTTCACGCGCGTGTAAATAACGAAAACACCAGATTTTGGCGCACCCAATGTCTTTATAGCGAATAACTTTTCTTAGCTTTAAGAGTTCTAGCTTTAAGAAGCCCTAGCAATAGAGAATACGCAATGAAGTTAGCCTTCGCGCGCCGCTACTCAAGCGCTCCCGAGTATTATTTCGTAGAATAAATCTGCACGCTTTTATCGCTTCGTCATGTAAGGTAGTTCTCTATGTTTAACCACTTTACCGGCAGTGAGATAAATATACGCCGGTGCAACATTGTTATGAAAACAGCAGAGCAACAAAACACAAAGAGAAAACACAGAAACGACCAGGACGAGCACTCGTCCTGATCGCTTCTTTGTGTCCTCTTTGTATTATTTTTGCGCTGCAGTTCTCATAGCCTTATACAAACACGGCCAACTTGCCAGGGTAATCAAGTCTACTAATACTCTACCTTGTATCATGCAATCATATGCATCTGTCAAGTATGGCTAGGAAGCGCTTGACTAGAGGCGCGCGAGGGCTAATTTATTGCGCATTTCACGTATGTCGTAGGTTTCTCTTTTTTTCTCGAAGAAGCCTGCGTAATTGAGTGTTCGGGGAAGGTAGACTTTTTTCTTCAGCCTTGCGTTGTGATCTGATGGATCCAACAGACAATGCAACCACGTAAGGCATAAGGGACAATAATCGATATTAGTTGCAGGTTTTAACTGCACTTACGCTGTGATGATATAATGGAGATTATATAAAATATGGGTGTTGTTTTGTTTGTTTGTTTGTTTGTTTGTTTGTTTGTTTGTTTGTTT
>JABSTT010002110.1:0-52875 GCA_013339685.2 Hyalomma asiaticum | reverse complement strand
ATTATTGCACCTCCTTGTATAGGAGGTCCAAATGGACTCATTCTGTTTATTGTTATGGTTCATTTACCGGTTGGAAGCGCAATCTACGGTGGTGATAATTCCAAAAGATCTGTCATATGCAGGTCCGTACATTTCACTCAATGTCAACCACAAGTGCTGAGTTCGTAGCTATATGACTATTTGGCTCTATGATTGATAAGAAGCTGTGTAATGTTCACTCTTTACACTAGGTCTCGACTAACATGGGCCGCTCGATACAAATATCAGACAAATCGACCATCATGCACTACAGAAGGGACACGCAGTGTTATTTCTGTGGCTACCCAGTCACTGCGACTTCGAGGAACATGACCATGCGAGGGCAGCTGTCGGATCTACGTGCGACGGCTTCAGACATTCCTCCATTTCAAAGACCGATGACGAAAAAGAACTGCGTGGACTCGCATGTCATTAACGCTGGACCTGTGTAGTTCGCCCGTATTTACTAGCAGACTGCTATATATGGTGGACGATAATCATACACGTTGGGCCATATACCTTGGAACTATGCTCCCTGTCCGGCCTCACGTGTCACGACTACCATCTTTGTCTGTACGTATGCTGGTCGGAGTAGCTCTCATACGTATTATTTTACCGTCAGAATGGTCCTTAGCCCATCATGTGGACTCCTTAAGGACAGCAAAGGAATCGCGCACTTCCCCTGCGAGCGCACCGGTCTGAACTCCCAAAGTCTAACCCTCTCAGCCGAGCTGGGCCACCTGGACAACCCCTAAAAAATTCTATATCAGTGGCCTACACACGCTTCAACCCATTTCGCTACGACGGCGCCGTTGCGATGTCTAAAAGAAGTTGACCCCGTTATATAGTGTCCTTTCAGCTGACATTTGCAATGACATGTCCTCACCGTTCTTCTCATTTGCCCTTACTTCACTCACTTACATCCTCCCCACTTCCCACCTTTGCGTAGTGAGAAACTAAATGGAGACCTCCTGTGGGTAACCTCCTTGTTTTCTTTCCTTTTGTCTCTCTTCAGACGCAGATCAAGCGAAAGGCAATGAAGAATGAGTGTGAGCGAAAAGTTTATTTATTGCGAAATTTCTATACTCGCTTTCGATTAAACAAACGCGCTCATTTAAAGTAGACAATCTGGCGTTAAATTTTTATCTAGAATGTACGAGAAAAATAATACATAAATCACTAACATGATTGGAATCGGTTGCATTAGCCCTGCTTTGTGGATCTGCGTGCTCGATCTTGAAGTGTAGGAAAATGCTTTTGTATTAGAGCGTGCGGGTGTTTCTGCGCATTAGTAGTGTCATTAGAAATTCAAATTGTTCAGATGAATTTTTTTTAGTTTTGTAGTTCACCCACGGAGTTACACTCGATATGTAATATTAACGACTACAATATTTGTCAGGATACTGTACTTACATTTTGTTACATATTACTGTGAATGTCAAGCAAAGTACACGTACCGCAGTAGTCATACAATAGCGGCTTTTATTGTAATCTTCTACAACATTTCTCTGGGATGTCATATTAACACAAGTAAAATAATCACGCTGTGGAGTAATTCACTTCCATGTTTGCGTGGGCAGTCGTTGGTCTAACGACGGGAGCCGCTAAGGAGGACAAAATTACCATAATTTGTCGCCGTGCCGCAGGAAACTACGTAGGAGTTTGAAAGCTCGTTATCGAGTTGATAGAAAACTTACGGTACTTTTCCTACCATTGCCACATGTTGTTACTGATGGCGGCAAAAAGGTTAATAAATCAGGGCACGTGAGCACTTACGCTGTCAACCCGACTTTAACGCCCAGTACCTTTCAGTAATGTCGTGGCAATCGTGGGCAATCGTGGCAATCGATGTCAATGAATAAGAACTGAAAATGTGTCCCCGTTATGCTGTGTAGACGGGGCTCTATGCTGTGCACTAAAGGCGGAGAGCTGATAATCGTAAAGGCGCAGAATTCAGAAGAAATTGTTCCGTAAGCTGTAGATTATGAGCAAGAATTTTGCTTTTAGATGTCGCTAAACGTAACACGAGAATATTCCAAGTCCGCTGAGTGAGCAATGTACAGCAATTACGCGGCGTCCTTTTTATGTCGACGTTTTCGGTCACGAAGAAAATAGCTACTGTCCAAAATATGCGTACAAGTTTACTGAACACGTGAGGATGATCTCGGTTAAAAAAAACGACGAAGCAAGATTGAAAGAAATAACGTCAAAAGTCAAGAAACTGAGTGTAGACGCTTTAACTTCTCGCAAAACATGCGTCTCTTTTCGTTCTCCACTACAGCGATACACACGCCATATAATGTATATAAAAAATAAAACTCACAATACAAACAGGAACTACTAACCGCTATAATAAGCAAAATATATCCGGACTTGTCTACTGGTACAAAATGCGATAATGCAAGACTTCCATCGATCTCAGTCAATGCTCTGGCGCTGCTCCGCGTTCACAGGGACAAGGACAATAGACGAGCGCGTGGGACGCAGCTCTACGCAGTCCCACTTTAGAAAAGCAGCTATGGGCAGTCCAACGGGCCCGCGAAGCGGCCGAAAGGCTATCCCTTTCTGTCCCAACGTGGGAGCGGCCCGCTTCGCGCTAGAAAACTAGCGCGACCTCATGGACCTCAATAAAGTTTTTCCATCCATCCATCCATCACAATACAGTGCCGCATTCCCAATGGTCGAGCCAGATCAGATTTCGTATATCGAGTAGCGTGACTACCTAAAGGCTGGTTATTTCAAAGCAGCGAAATAAACTGTTAGAAGAGGATCCTCAATGACACCACAGCTAGAAGCTTCCGGCACAGTTGATAAAATTCTCTGGCCGTAACTGTTGTCTAGAGGTATGGGAGAAAGCACTCACTCCTACGCACGGAAGAGATACAAAGAAAAAAGAAGTCCCCAAATTCAATAAACTACGATCGCAAGAGGTACAGTGCTCTGGCAAGGATCAGCTTTGCATTCTGGCACGCTTCCTACCTCTTAAGCTGGACTTTGCGGGACAGCTTGTCTTCTTATATTGAGTCAGGTCGCTCAGAATTCCCGAAAGAGAATCAATCAATGCTCCACTTTCTTTATCGATTGGATGCTTTATGGCATCTTGTTCTTATCTATTTTTTGCCATTTATTTTTTCCTGTAGTGTGGCACCTTCATATTTTCTCAGCCACTCACCAAAAGAACAGGTTGCCTCTTAAGAAGAGAGCGAGTTCCTAAATAAAATGTGAAAAAAAGATTATCTGAAACCAGTGTAAACGTAGTATTGACCCCACACCGGCCTCTCTTTTTTTTCTTTTGTTGCTACCTTGCTACAACGATTCTAAAAAAGTAAAAGGGTTGAAGCTAACCTAAATCTCAGCTGACACCATGGCTCTCTGCGTCATGCCGACTATAAAGTTTATATTAATACATTTGTGTACTGTCTACACGTCCAACGGTTAGTGAACCTGGTATGTGTACGTTACTATATACGAGATGTTTCGTTCCATTTTTGACACAGCTCGCGTACAGTGTTTACGAGCGACGCAAAACTGCGCACACCCCCCGTAGTTTGGTGTGTGCGGCGTTTCGCCCGGCTTTTTTTTTTTTCGCTGTAATGCCTTGGAAATATCGCTGTGTACACAATACTAGTAGGCTATAGAAAGTAGTTTTGACCTAATCGGTCAATGAATAAAGAACTGAAAATGTGTCCCCGTTATGCTGTGTAGACGGGGCTCTATGCTGTGCACTAAAGGCGAGAGCGATATCGTAAAGGCGCAGAATTCAGAAGGAATTGTTCCGTAAAGCTGTAGATTATGAGCAAGATTTTGCTTTAGATGTCGCTAAACGTACACGAGAATATTCCAAGAGTGAGTGAGCAATGTACAGCAATACCGCGGCGTCCTTTTTATGTCGACGTTTTCGGTCACGAAGAAAATATGCTACTGTCCAAAATATGCGTACAAGTTACTGACACGTGAGGATGATCTCGGTTAAAAAAACGACGAAGCAAGATTGAAGAAATACGTCAAAAGTCAAGAAACTGAGTGTAGACGCTTTAACTTCTCGCAAAACATTCGGTCTCTTTTCGTTTCTCCACTACAGCGATACACACGCCATATATAATGTATATATAAACAATAAAACATCACAATACAAACAGGAACCTACCTAACCGCTATAATAAGCAAAATATATCCGGACTTGTCTACTGGTACAAAATGCGATAATGCAAACGCTTCCATCGATCTCAGGTCACATGCTCTGGCGCTGCTCGCGTTACACAGGGACAAGGACAATACTGAAGAGCGGTGGGACGCAGCTCTACGCAGTCCCACTTTAGAAAAGCAGCTATGGGCAGTCCAACGGGACCGCGAAGCGGCCCGAAAGGCTATCCTCTTCGTCCCAACGTGGGAGCGGCCCGCTTCGCGCTAGAAACCTAGCGCGACCCTCATGGACCTCATATAAGTTTTTTCCATCCATCCATCCATCACAATACAGTGCCGCATTCCCAATGGTCGAGCCAGATCAGATTTCGTATATCGCGTAGCGTGACTACCTAAAGGCTGGTTATTTCAAGCAGCGAAATAAACTGTTAGAAGAGGATCCTCAATGACACCACAGCTAGAAGCTTCCGGCACAGTTGATAAATTCTAGGCCGTAACTGTTGTCTAGGAGGTCTGGGAGAAAGCCTCACTCCTACGCACGGAAGAGATACAAAGAAAAAGAAGTCCCCAAATTCAATAAACTCCGATCGCAAGAGGTACAGTGCTCTGGCAAGGATCAGCTTTGCCATTCTGGCACGCTTCCTACCTCTTAAGCTGGACTTTGCGGGACAGCTTGTCTTCTTTATTTGAGTCAGGTCGCCTCAGAATTCCCGAAAGAGCATCAATCAATGCTCCACTTTCTTTACGATGAAGCTTTATGGCATCTTGTTCTTATCATTTTTCTGCCATTTATTTTTCTTCCTGTAGTGTTGGCACCTTCATATTTTCCAGCCACTCACCAAAAGAACAGGTTGCCTCTTAAGGAAGAGAGCGAGTTCCTAATAAATATGTGAAAAAAAGATTATCTGAAACCAGTGTAAACGTAGTATTGACACACACCCGGCCTCTTTTTTTTTCTTTTTTGTGCTACCTTGCTACAACGAATTCTAAAAAAGTAAAAGGGGTTGAAGCTAACCTAAATCTCAGCTTTCCCATGGCTCTCTGCGTCATGCCGACTTATAAGTTTATCTTAATACATTTGTGTAATGTCTACACGTCCAACGGTTAGTGTAACCTGGTATGTGTACGTTACTATATACGAGATGTTTCGTTCCATTTTTTGACACAGCTCGCGGTACAGTGTTTACGAGCCGAAAACTGCGCACTTCCCCCGTAGTTTGGTGTGTGCGGCGTTTCGCCGGCTTTTTTTTTTTTTCGCTGTAATGCCTTGGAAATATCGCTGTGTTTACAATACCTAGTAGGCTATAGAAAGTAGTTTTGACCTAATCGGTTAAATACCTGCCAATTTCAACGAGCGACGACAGTACGGCATTACGGCCAGCATATAAGAAGCCAAAGATAATATAATATCGATAGATGCGTGATGATTCCAGTGCGGCACCATTCAAGGTTTAATGACACATTGCTCCCTGTAAAACATGGGACAGCTAGCAAAGAGTCAGTGGGATTTATTTGAATAAGACGCTATGTGACATGCGGGCAAATTCTTTCGTTCACTTGTCTGTCCTTTCAGGATGTATGTGTTGAACCTCGCTACTTTATTCTGCTATGATTTCTTTGTTCTCTGCAAAATTTGTCTGCGTAGTATATTTATAGATTTGTTTACCTTTTCGTACTTGACTGTCCGTATTAATTTTATGCTCCTGTACTCCTCCCTCTATGAGACACTGACGGGCCTTTAAGGTTAATAAATAAATAAATAAATAAATAAATAAATAAATAAATAAATAAATAAATAAATAAATAAACCTTTCCTAATGATTCTCCGTTATAAAAGGTTGGAGTGTGAATGGTTAAAAGCGTTGGTTCACGTTACGTGGATAAAAGGCACAGGGCTGCTACTATACATAAAACGCTATTGCCCCGCCACGGTGGTCTAGTGGTTATGGCACTCGGCTGCAGATCCGAAGGTCGCGGGATCGAATCCCGGCCGCGGCGGCTGCATTTCGATGGAGGCGAAATGTTGAGGCCCGTGTGCTGTGCGATGTCAGTGCACGTTAAAGAACCCCAGGTGGTCGAAATTTCCGGAGACCTCCACTACGGCGTCTCTCATAATCAAAGCTGGTTTTGGGACGTTAAACCCCACAAAACAACATAAAACGCTATTGAGTGCATAAGGTACCGCGTTTGAAAGGTGGCGCTCGAGTGCCAGGTGAGGCGTGGTCGGTTCTGCGCAGGAATCGTGCAGAAATCATTAGGGACATTTAGTTCAATGTTAAAGCAGTCTCCCGATTATCAAGGAAGGATTAACTTTAAACATTTTATTTCAGAGAAAGCCGGGGCAACATACTTGAGTCTGTGGCTGAGGCTAGCAACGGCAGGCTAGAAAATTGGTAGGGTAAACCTATTTGACACACGCTTGAAGAGTTTTCACATCAACAGAGGGGGCTAGCGTAGAGACAAGGGGTTCGGAAGGGCGGTTGATTAGTACAGAGTGGACATAATAATGATTTCATTAAAGATCTTGGTGGCACTAACCATTGTCCTAATTCAAGGAGAATCCTCGTAACATCAAACCATCAATCTGTCCAAGGCGGCGACCTTTGCAGAAGCCATAAACGCTGCAGTAAAACAGCGCTCCAGCTCCTCCCACAGCGTGGACGTGGATGACTATTTTCCTTCTTAAAGGATAAATAAAAACGAAGCGATGTATCACGTCAAAAAACAACCAACCCGCAGAACTCAAGTAAACGCGTTCAAAGAAGTCGCGCCCGGTCAGCACGCCTGCTCTCAAAATAAGTTTTAGCGTCGCAGCGCGGTTCCAGAGCACAAGTGGACACTAATTGTGGTGCACGAAGTGCCCCTCAAAACACTGTCTTTCACGTAGCGAGAAAGCGCGCCGCACTTGAGTCTCCTCTCTCGCGCGGGACAACGCAACCGCCGAGTGTGTTCTAAAGAACGGTGCGGTCGTCACTCCGGCGAACTTGTGCACGCTCGTCCACTCTGCTTTCTGCTCGAGTGCGGCCCGAGGTTCGGAACAACTCGCGAGTAATGGTCTTGGGGCCTGCCTGTGCACGGCTGAGTGCGGCCGCTTCTATCCTGTCCTTGTACTACCAGGGTTCTGCTGCAAAATTGGACTCTGCTGTCTGGAAGAGCTGGCGACTTCGCAATTAAACGGGCTAAGCTTGCCGCTGGACAAAGTTTGGTGTGCCGCACGTTTGGCTGTGGTGGTGGCAGAAATGGCAGGGAACGTTATCCACACCACGACGAACAGCGTATTGAATGAACGTCACCAGTTGCGAAATATGGGTTAGTTGGTGAAAGAATGTGGCTAGTGCGATGAATATTAAAGGCGAAAAAGGGAAGGGACGCGCAAGTAAACGAGAGAACAAGAAATTTCAGCGTGGTCAACTTTGTGTAAAAGATGTTTCGCGTAGGCGGTGCCTACCCTCAACCACTGTATGTTTCAATTTTTCTGTGTAAGGATAATAATAAATTGAATTTAATAAGTATATCGGTATTGCATAGACCGCAGATTTTAGATTTTGTCAGTGCCACGTGTTCCTACAGGACATAATTAACACATTTAGTTTTAGAAGCGTCTTGAAGATAAGTATACGAAGCACCTCCATCACTTCGAATGAAAGGAGACGAGTGGTTCTGACAGTGCTAGTGGGCCCGTTTATTTAGCGATCCTGCTCAAGCTCAACGCCCGACGAAGACACACATGGATGATGACGGTTATATGCAGATGAGGACAATTAGGTACGTTAAATATGCTTATAATGTCTATTGCTTTTATCCATAGTGTGCTGACGTCCTAGTGACTCCTCTGGTGATCAGAAAAAAGCGTATGTTTGTCTTTCGAGGAGGCAATAAGGAAAGCAAAATTCCAAACTACTGAAAAATTATACCGTGCTAGCGTTAAGAAGGTAAGTGCAGGCAACAACAACTTAACGTTCAGCTGGTCCTCAACGCCCCAACTAAGCGCGAAGTAAGGAAGAAGCATCAACGTATAGCAGCATTGGAAGCACAGACGCCATCGCAAATCACGTCGGATGGAATATCTGGGTGCGTCCATAACGTAACCTGCGTGAGCCACGAGACACCACGAACTGTCTCATTGATTTCCCGCAGGGCTGTCCTTGCGGCTTGCCCCAATCAAGACATACAGCCAGTGACACGTCTCGAGAAGTAGGGTCAGCGAGTTAGGCAGGACTGCCAATGCGAGTACTCAGTCAGGCAAGTCAACGGAGGACGAGCGGACCCCAGTCCTCTAACCTCGCCTTCCCTCTCCCGGAGGTAAGCAATACTGACACCCCTTGACACGCCGTGCCTAAGCATCGTTTATTACCCTTCCGGGTTTCGCGGCTTTTTCCCTTGAGGCCAGCGCGCTTTCTTTGTTTCGTCAATGTGGGTCAGAGTCGCGCTTGCAAGCTCAGAGTGAGCCTGCGAAAGCTAGCAGAGCGTGCATATTGGGCTTTAGTGAAGATAAGCACACTTTATTTTTTGTTTACTGGTTCGTAGGCTGAGGGGAAGTGCGAAAAACTTACATAAGTTGTTGTTGAAACGGAGAAAACCTTCAACTTCTTGCTACGCTGCGTCTTTTACTATCTGTCAATTACCTAGCAAGACACGAAGCCAGTTTGACTCCGACTGCATCACTTCGCTAGAAAAAAAAATATTTCTTTAAGGTTCCTAAGCAACATTGCTTTCCGTGGCCGCGATGACGACGATGTTAGACGCCGACAGCTCGGGCTCGTTAACAGAAATTTGTTGAAATCTCTTCTGGCACGACCACCCTACACATGCACTGCTTGACTTTATAGCCTCCAGGATCGGCCCACGCTTTGTGTCAATAGGCCAGTTTAACAAATTTCTGTTAATTATTGCAATTAATCCTAATTATTCTCTGCGCTAATGTCTTAGTGTGCAGACTTCCGCGCGAAATTGCCGCAGCATATTGGACTCAAGCATGTCGTCGTCATCGCCACCTTCATGAACTCAACCCTAGAGGGAAAATACGGATAGCAGCCACCATGGAAAGATGCAATGCAAGTTTGCTGCACAGGCTGCGATTGTGTGTGGAGTTCACCAAGCGCTATCTTCACCTTATCGGCAGTGCGCACAGTACAAATTGTGAGGAATGCGACACTCCCGAGACGATAGAACACGCCTTGTGCATCTGCCCGCGATTCTATTTAGAGACACTATCGCTTAAAGGCATTTTCTCAAAGTTTGTTTCTCAACCATTGACTGAGAAAATTCTGTTGGGTCCTTCGGCAGATCCTCGTCGACAGCCTGATAGTGTGAAGGCTCTCAACAAATTTTTGCATTAGAGAGGACTGGACAAACGACTTTGAAGAGTCTTGAGCCGCGCAAGTGCTTCGACCATCATCCCCATCCTCATAAGCTATGTCATCTCTTTCTACACCTGCTTCCCTTCCCCCCGTAGCAGGTCAGAACAATGATTCAGGCCGACCTTTCGGCTTTTCTCTCACAATAAATTTCGCTCTCTCTCTCTCTCTCTCTCGCTCTCGCTCTCTCTCTCTCTCTCTCTCTCTCTCTCTCTCTCTCTCTAATTCCTGCGTTTTAAAGCAGTTTAAATTATATTAGCTTTTTCTGAGCGGGTTTTTCCATACATACAACTATTTTTTACCATAGTTTGACCGCTTGCTTTACCGTGGGTGACTTTAAGAGTCTTGAGCGGCACAAGTGCCTCGTTCATTATCCTCTATAGACCACTCTTTCTAAGAAAGCAGGACAATGCTTTGTAGATTGAACTATGTATAACAAAGCGAAGGAACTTTCGGGCGGTAAGACATGATCGTCGTGAAGAGTTTAGTTTGCAGTGACGGTGAAACTTACTCAACTCAGTTTAAAGTAGATTGCTGTGTGAAAGACTGAATCATGGAGACAGCGTCACCTCATTTGAGAATTCAAGCCCTCTGCCTCCAGCATGTATTTTGCTTAATCTATGTGGAGAAGTTGTCGTGTAGCCCTATGAAGAACAAAAAGAACTTGTCTAAATGTTTGATACGCGGCCTATTTAGCATTTATTCTTGTTGTGGCGTTTTAATGACGCTATAAGTCCGTGCGATAGAGCATCACTGGTATAACAAAAAGAAAGTGAGCGCTAGAAATAACAGGCCAACTGAAAACAGACGAGAGAACTAGAATAAGTGAATTGACCCACAGTTGTTTTTATACCGGTATTTTGGTCTTTTCTTCTTTATATATGCATAGGTAGTAAAATGCGTTGTCAGTGAACGTTGAAGATCCCCAGATGGTCGAAATTTCCAGAGCGTTCCACTATCACATCTCATCTATCGCGGTCTTTGGACGTAAAACCCCAGATATTAATCAAATCAATACAATATAGGCACTGCATAGTCATTTAAGCGCTAGCAAAACCGTGCCGTTTTGATTCATCAAGTATGAATAAAGGAGTATCGAGTGAACGAAACAGTTATCTCCTCATAGCATTCTGCTAACCCCCGTTTTCGTGTATCGGCAGTATAAATTGGTGTGCATATGCTATGTCTACAATTTCTTTTAAACTGGACCGAGGTGGCCGATTCATTGTTTCCTCTAGTCCTCAGAACACCGTAATGCAGGGCGTCTGCAACAGTCATGATGCCGCTCTACGTTCACGTGGGGCTGCGCTTCTCAAGTTTCTGGCAGGCGAGTTTAATGTACGCTGAAAGGAAAGTACATTCCGCGTATTCCGTTGGCGTGTTAGCTTTTCCATCGAGTCCCCTCCTGCAATGTGACAGAGCTGGTGTATAAGCTGAAATCAATAATTCGTGCTGCAGCTTTACGTTTATCGTATGCAAGATGCAAAACGCGTGGGGAAGTAGTGGACAGCAGTATTTGGATACAAGAGAAAGTCTTATATATCCCTCTTTTTAAACATAGCTTTGCCTAATAAGATCATAAGGACAGCATAAATGCGCTTGCGCGGTAGACTACAACGCAGCGATAAGCGTAACACTTACAGCGTTCGTTTCTGTAGCTGCTTGATTAGACACATGGAATACACGTCATTAAAGATAACATAATAAATGTTTCCCATTATTAGTCATGTCCTAGTGTTCGCTTCTCCAAGGCTTGTGCTGCCGTTTCCTACAGAAAACCATACATAAAACGCGAGTGCCGTATTTCACAACGCAAGGAAAGTGCTTTTCTAAGACGGGCCTCTAGCAGCTCACAGCGGAGAACAAACACACGAAAATAAGTTCCGGCAAGTATGAGTTGTCGATTTTTAGATTGTGTTTTTATTTTCTCAAACATTTAGTCACCTTCGAGTAGCCACGCTTTTCCCAAGCATATCGGCAACAAATGCCTGTAGGACGCCTGGCAAAGGTCAGTTCGTTTTTTCTTGCAAAGCTTCCGCTTCTCAATTCTCGATGTCGTATGGTTTGTCCAGAATATTGCAAAATTCTTCCCAGGAAGCCTCCTGGCCAAAGAACGTTCAATAGACAAGTAAAAAGAAGTTTTGAAAAGCTCAAGATTCCGCATACGGCCTGACGGACGGCCGCGGGCTTCTCTCGGCCTCCTCGGGCAACAGCTGGAGCGCAGGGGGCGGCATACTGTAATACATAAAGTTAGTTGTTTTTTTCCTGGTTTTCGGAGAAGTGTTCACTTTCATCCGCAATACCAGGCGTTTCAATTTGATTGTGGCTCTGCACGTCGCGACCCTTCGGCGTTCGCTGGAGCCTATGCAGTTTTGCCTACGCAGGCAGTCTTGTATTTCCGTTGAAAAACGACAGATAGAAAATACCTGGCAAGGTATGACTTAAAAGAAAGCCTTTACATTTTAAAATAATCGAGTCCTGAAGAATACAAGCAAGGAGGATCTCACCGACCGTATGAAAAGCAAACCGCATTCTCATCGCCAAGCGGCAGTAGTGTTACGATGTGCAAGGCCGAAAGTTTTGTTTAACAAATATTGGAGGGAAAAGCTCGGATCGATTCGAATCGGTAAAGGTAGGATGGTTAGCGGAGCTGTCGCGCAGCAAAGCTTGTAGATTCCTGCACCTCATACAGTGTCGCACAACCTCCGAGATCAGCCCACGGTTTTAGACCTGCGCGCTCTGTCGACGATTGCAGCAATCCGCTGGAAAGCAGCTTATAACACCTCCACTGTGAAGTTGTGTGGTGCCTATAAAGAATACCCGAACCAACGTAGGCTCATTGAATGCCTTCTTAGGCTCTGTTGAAGGCTTGGATTTCGATGTGTTTTGTTATCTGATCTGATCTTTCTTATCTTATGTGACAGTGTGTCGCCGTCTGTTTTCAATGACAACCTCTATAACGGGGCGACAGCCGCATCAAGGCCGGTATACTGTGCACATTCTTTAAAGTAAAATCTTCGTCCAAGTAACCAGCTGTTCATATTCACACCTCAGCTATCCGAGGCCAAGAGCTGTCGTACTACCGATTCATCTCATAAGCACTTCTAACCATGTCACAGTTTTCCTCGCTAAATATAGAATTACGCGAATACAGAAAGCACTCTCGCATACCCTCAAAAAGTCTCAACAGCAGAATGTTTCTGTCTTGTTTACCAGTGTACAAGAGATAAGTGCGTACATTTAAAACTTCAATATGGGGGTCATGTTTTACGAAGGTTACTGCTGCAGATAATACTGTGTCACCAAATACTGCCAGATGTTGGCTAAGTATGCTAAAATAAGAGCTACCCTTGGTTTTTTGCAACATAATAGGGGCTAATATGTCACTGTTGGATGAATGATGGTAACGATAAGCTAGTGTATAGCAACATGGCATAGCATCGTTTGTCGGTTGTAACCACAGCAACATTATTTTTCACACCCTCAATACTACGCTTCTATCACATATACATAAGCGGGAGCCCGAGTTATTTTAGCTTGGACTTTTTAACAGCTTAGCTGTTTAAGCTTGGCAAAATGCCTGTGTGGTCAGCACAAAACTGGTTGAGCTTGTATGTACCAAACAGCTCGTAGCACAGCACAGTCATGTCTAGTATAGTAAAGCAAGGTGGTGGAAAGGAGAGGTGAGAGCGACGAGGAGTGATACGAAGATAAGGAGAAAGTGAAGGAGAAGGAGGGAGGGGAAGCCATAGCATAGCCATGTACAATCTAGTATATAGCAAGGCATGGAAAGAGGAGGTGAGGAGGAGTGATACGAAGGTGAGGAGGGAAACGATGAGAAAGAGTGCTGTATAGAAGCGATAAAGAGAGAGAGAGAGAGAGAGGAGGAGGAGAAAGGCAGGGAGGTTAACCAGATAATAGACTCCGGTTTGCTACCCTGCACTGGGGAGAAGGTGAGGGGGTTAGAAAGATGACAGCGAGAGAGGGTACAAGATTCCAGACAAGCACAACAAATAAAACACGCGCACACACATAGACACACACAAAGAACATTCCACTTATAGACGTTCACGAAGGCCGGTAGATGTCAAGAAGCGCAGTAGCGCTTGCATGGCCTTCTTCTGCGACGTGATGTCTAGTCGATGGCGTAGGATGTCTTCTTCCGACAGTGGTTGGTCGTCCAGTTTGTTGAGTGCAAGGCGAAGAGGTTGCCTTTCTACGCTGTATCGTGGGCAGTCACACAAAATGTGCTCAATTGACTCTTCGTGACCGCAGTGGTCACAGGCTGCGGTGTCGGCCATCCCTATGCGGAACGCATATGCTTTTGTGAAAGCGACGCCCAACCATAGTCGGTATAAGAGCGTGGCTTCTCCTCGGCAAGTCTTGGGTGGGACTCGAAGGCTTAAGGTCGGATCGAGAGAGTGAAGTCGGGAATGCGTGAAATGTGTGCCACCCCATTGCGATACCGTACACTTACGAGCAAGCAGATGGAGCATCCGTGCCGCGTCCGTCCTTGACAATGGTATGGGTACTTGTTGGTCCATATTATGTGCAGAACGGGCGGCTTGATCGGCCCGTTCATTGCCTATAATCCCGCAGTGACTTGGGAGCCACTGAAAAGATATTTTGTGGCCTGCCTTCCCTGTATGTTGCAGCATCTCTGTAACCTGGAACACCAGCTGTTCATGTGGTCCGCGGCGTACAGGAGACAATAGGGACTGCAATGCCGGCTTGGAGTCGCAGAAAAGCGTCCATTTGTGTGGCGCTTCATCTCTGATGAAATGAAGGGCAGTAAGGATCGCTGCGAGCTCTGCTGCCATCGATGTTGTCGGATGAGTCGTCTTAAATTTTAAGGTTTTAACTTTCGCGGGTATCACGACTGCTACAGCGGAACTGTCTGGAAGCACTGATCCGTCCGTGTAGATATGCGTAGAGTCCCGGTACTTCTCGTACAATAGAAGTAACGTGAGCTGTTTAAGCGCTGGTGATGATAAAGCGGCTTTTTTCTCAATTCCAGGAATTGTCAGGTTGATTTCCGGCTGAGCGAGACACCATGCGGGAATTGAAGGTCTCGCAGCAGGGGTGAAAGAAGTTGGTAACGTGTCTCCATGTGCTGTTATCGTTTTGCTGAAAGAGGTGCGTGCTCTGTCCACTGGCAAAGAAGAGAGGTGGTGCCGAGGGGTCCTGGCAAGGTGCCTGATATGCGGCCTCAGCGCTTCCATGTCAATTTGGGTCTTGATGAGGTGGTCTCTAGCGATTGCTATTGTCGCCACTATCGATGCGCTCTCTGGTAGGCCTAGGCAGATCCGGAGTGCCTGAGCCTGCACACACTGTATTGTACGTAGACTTGTTTTGCTCGTGTTCGTTATAGCTGGCAAGCTGTATCGCAGAAAGCCGAGAAAAAGCGCCCTGTATAGCTGCAGCATAGCACGTGCCGACATTCCCCATGCTTTTCCACAGAAGAACTTGAACAAGTGACAGATTCCCCTCAACCGCTTTTTCATGTACGATACATGAGGGCTCCATGACAAATCTCTGTCAATTATGACACCGAGAAATTTATATGTTCGAACGTAGGGTATGATTTGGCCACTTATCATTACGGTGTAGTGAGTCATAGATTTGCGCGTAAAAGGCATCTGTGCACATTTCTCGGAGGAAATTTCTAGGCCTCGACTACGGAGGTAGATAGCAGCTTCATTAGCAGCTCTTTGAATTCTTGCTCACAGTTGTAACCGCGTCACTGCTGACGTCCATACGCAGATGTCATCAGCGTACATGACAGCCTGACCGTGCTGGGAATGTGCTGAAGCAAAGCAATTAATGTGATATTAAATAGCACAGGGCTAAGTACACCGCCCTGGGGAACACCGCGATAAAGAAGAATGTAAAAGAAGAATATGGAAGAGATAAAGAAAGATGAAAGAAAGAACAAAAGAGAAGATGATAAGAGTTCAAGAAAGAGCGATGACAAAACTAAGAACGAGATGAAAAAACATGAAGACACAACTCAGTCTACATTCGAAAGGCGGTGGTGCTTTCCGGCCAGCTACGGTGTTTACTTAGATTGCGCAGGCGTGCAAATGACAATTTTTTTCTTCGTTAAATACGTCACCTAGCTCCAGATGCATTTATACACGTGAAGCACCCAGCAAAACAACTTATGCTGTGCATTGCAGACCCGCGCATTAATAAGGAGAAAAAACGGCCGTGATCTGTCCAGGTTATTGCAAAACAAAATCACTTTCACTCCTTTATCTGTTTCTCCTGTACGGCCAAATGTGTAACCTTAATGTTATTGAGGGTTTTGGAAGATCTTGAGATCTTATCTACAGTTGCGCGCGGAAACTGTAACAAAAATTTTCGTCGTTGTCGGCAGGAAACCATCCTAAGTTCACAAAGAACCGGTAGGTATGGCGCCGGGGTAATCGATCTTTGCGACATGCGCTAATGAGCCCAATACCAGGGTTTGCCTGAGAAGAAAACGGTGAGCACCGTTTGCATTATTCACAGGCGTTAACCCGTTTTCTGAACCTTCACAGACACCACTGAATAGACCTCTCTATTTTCGTTGTGGACGTGCTATGGGCCCCATCGCTCTTCTTTAGTTCATACCGTTCTTGCTTCCGGCTTCAATTTTTACCCTTGTGTTATTGGCCTTATCACTCACCCTTTCGGTACCGTAGCCGCTCGAAACGATGAAATCGAAAACGCTAATCACGCTTTCTGAGCACGCGTGAAAATTCTTGTTTTAAGGGCTAAACGCAAATTACATTAAGGAATGATGTTTTTTAGCATTATCGATTGTAGTTTTAGGCGACAAAAATTATACCAATATAAAACACACTTCCGAAATATTCGCGGCTGTTGGCCTAATCTAATCCTGTACCTTAAAAAGGGGTGCAGAAAGAAAAAACAAGCAATCATGCATCACCTATTACGCTGCTTCTTTTTTGTTTTACCGTTATGGAAAGCTCGTTAGGAATTATCGGAAATGCTTTAGGGGTATAACTCAATATACATTTATTTTGCGTTTTCTTTCCGAATAACTATGGCGGTGGAAGGAATTACTCACGTATCATTTTTTATTTAAGCAACATTTCTTACGGGTTGTGTTAGTGTAGAATGTGCATTTATTGCTGAGAAACTTGTTTTTATTAAATTGTGTATTAAAATTTTTGAGTGATACGTTATTCAGTATTAAAATGTAGTCATACGATTTTTAAAAATAAAATTGACATCAACTACAGTAGCGACAGCCTAATTGTCATAAATCCGTTCTGACTGCCTCCTACCCACTCCTAACTTCTGCACTTCAAAGGTACTTGCCATTTCTCATCCCGGTTTTGAAGGTTAGTATAACGTAATACCACCATCAGTTTATAATGAATCATTGAAGCGACTTTGTGTCCAAATATGGGTGTATACACGCAATTGTTGCAATTCAAGTCGCTCTACAATTGACATTATTCCATGATTGAGTTCGAAGCGAATCTAACAAACCACAAGAAATAAGAGAGTGAAAAAAATTGATTTAACACATAGCGTTTTAGTGCAGAATAAAGCCAGCACATTTAAAACGCTATGGCGTGGGTTTAAATTCTTGCCCGACGCAAAAGCTAATTTAAAAGATAAAAGCAAAAAAAAATCTTCGTCCTAACTGAGCATACCAAGCTACTGGATACTACTGTAACTTATTCAGTATTGTAGGTGAAGCTTACTTCTCTCGCAATATGAGAGGACATAATAGCCTATATGAAGAGGATAGTATGAGAAGATACAATATCATAAGGTATAGTGACCTCTACAAGAAGATACAATATGAGAAGACATAACAGGTACAACAAAGCGGTGGCGTAATGGTCTCATTCTGTTCGGAATAAGAATGAAAGAAACGATTACCTCTATATAGGATTAGACTTTCATACCAATCGGAAAAATTTTGTGCCACAACAACTTCGTTAACAAAACATACATAAAGAATGACGGAAAGACGGTGCGAAAGCACGAAAATTCTTTTGGTAACTAATTAAGTACTACCACTGGAATGGATTCTCAGCATAATAGCCAATAACTGCTTTGAAGGAAAAATGCTGGATCAGAACTCTTGTTTGGGCTAGTTGGTGACCATTCATAATGACTTGAAGACGCGAAAGAAAGTACACAGACGACACACAAAAAAAACAAGGACGAGCGCCTAGGCGCTCGTCCTTGTCGTTTTCTTGTGTGTCGTCTGTGTACTTTCTTTCGCGTCTTCAAGTCGTTATGCTTGAAGGAAAAATATTTTTTTCTTTTCTCACAGAAGGAAACTTTATATTAACACAGGTATTTTTCGTTTCAGTACACCAAATAGTTTACAGTGCATCACGGGCTATTCCGCCACTCCTTCGGATGCTTCAACGCTTAATCTTCCGAGCAACGAATATTGTCTGCATGACACAGAATAAGAAAGGTGGAATGCCTGCGCGAGTCGGACGTGTGCAAAAGAACCGCACAGGACCGGTAATAACGTGCATCTCTGTAGAAACAAACCATGTGAATAACCTTGTTTTGGATCCCCAGACACCCGTCGCGTTTACTCTGTTTCTTTATTCGCCTCATTCATTATCTCATGACGTGCCGTATTGCCTTAGGCCAACGCCGAATGCAGCCTGCAGACAGCCACCATTAGTGCGAGGCAAATACGCAGTGCCACGGCTGCGATGTGGAAGAAAGGCAGAGATGGAGTCGATCGTAGCCCCTCAGTGCTACGAGCGTGGTGTTCATCTACGGCAGCAAAAGCCCATGCGATTAGGAACGCCTGTGGACATATGTCCTCGCATATGAGGATACAAGAGAAAGCAATCTGCTGCGGCGATGTAGGATACAGAAGGAGAATGAATGGGAGAGATTCTTCGAGAGAACTCGTCCCAATATCCGCAAGAATGACGTCACAAACCAATGAAGAGTATATAGAACAGGAGAGTTCTTGCGAATACAACGGGAATCACGTCCTAAAAACGTAATTATGGTAAAGAAGGTGCTTTCTAAGCGGGAATTTGAGGTTCTGTTGCATGTATGGTGAAATAGCGTATTTCATTTGACATGCACTGTACATTAAACGAGGCAGAGAAGACGGCAAGAGATTGAAAATGACCTAGCTTAAAGAAATTGCAGGTAGTTTGCTACCTTACACTTGGACGAGGTAAAAAAAGGCAGAAAGAAGACACTTCTGGAAGAGCTAAAGAGAGAACAAATGACGCGCCCGCACATGTAGAAATTTCCTTCGTGCATTCACGGACGACCGCAGAGTTCGGCTGTCTGAGGAATTTGAGTCCACTTAGTGTGTAGTTGTGTCGGAGAAATTGCAGCGGAATTCATGACATCAGTTTACTTGCAACACCGTAATATAAACCGAACAAGCAACGAGGGTTAGGACATCTTAAATGTGAGAGTTAGTAGTATCATAAATATTGATCGATTAAATTAACACTCCGTAGCTTTGTGATTGCTGTTACATAAAAAGGAATGATGAAGTCCCTATCAGAACACATAAAATGGAATTCATCACCAAAAGAATCTCAGTTAAATTCGACTGTGTCAGTTAAATGTTTCCTGTAATGCACCGTGCAACATGGTATAAAAATAGTGGTACGAAAGTGAACACATTTCGCTTTCAAATTCATGAATACAACTTTGAATGCTCTCTTCACAAAGTTTCTGCAACGCACAAGGAATATTACAAATTGTTCTTTTCATTTTTGTCTGGCGTGACAGCTGACTTCCTTTGGAAATAGGCAATATGATCTGCAAAGTAATTATTGAATGAACTAAGTCTTGCGACCTATTTATGCCAATGATTCCACATGTTCTTGTTGCTCTTTTTGTCATCACCACTGTGATGTTACGTCACCGCAAGCAACTTATCTTTCTTGTTTTAAGGCATGGAACATTAAAGAAATTAATATTTCAAATGATGCCGGAAGAAACAACAGAAATATTGGCTTCTTCGTATGATAGATAAATATACCAGTTCGTATATAACATCCGAATTCCTAAATGTTGGCTGGGCATTATTCCCTATAGTCTGGTATACGTGTGCGCCCACCACCAGCACACCACCGATTAGGAAATAGTGCAGAACTTATGATGTATTCATCGAGAAATATACGGTACTTCATAAGTTTTGCAATGAAGTGCTTAATGAGCAAACAGACAATGGCTTCATTGTCTGTTTGCTCAAGTAAGTTGTTTCTAACAAATAAACAACGAGCCCTTGACCCCTTCCCTTTCGCAATAAGTGCTGTATTTCATGCACGTTACCGTTATATTTAACCGACTCGACCACGCAGTCGTGGCTAGGCTTCAAAATTCGGCTTGCTTTCTTTCAACTGATGGATAATGGTAGGGTGTTTGAGGAGGTTACAGGTCATCAAATGAGACCTGCGGCATCTGACGACAGAATGGAGGGCACGGAAGGTGTTATAATGTAAGATTAGACGACGCTTATGTTACATTGACTCATGTATTGTATTCTACGACATGCCGGCAAACAGGAAAGACGGCAAGACAAGATTTCCTGGAACAAGCGTTTTCGCCCTTGCGTAGGCTGCTCTGCCGACAGAACGGCTGGAATCTTTAACGGTAGGCGCAGGACAGAATATTATATTCGAGCTGTTCACGTTATGCAGGTGCCACTAGATCAGTTCGAGCGTAGTAGTACGTCTAACTAGGTGGTTAGAGAAAATTATGGTAATAGCCCTCACTTCAAACTCATGCGCAGTCAGTTCGGACACACGCGCCTGCTGCTCGAAGGCACAAGTTCTTGAGTATGCTAATGAACTGTGTCCAAACATTGAATGACAAAGGCGAACCATATCTCTTGCTTTGTCCGACAAGGTGACATTCGTTCGCATTTTTATTGCTGCACAAAATGTTATATTATGCATTCTTTCTTGCTCTTGCGACAGCGGAACCTCGGGCATTGCAACTGTCGTCACGAGTGGCAAATTATTTAGTCTTGCCTTTTCCTGTTTAGGGTCTAGGTTGGCCGTGTGTCTTCCCAATATCATAGGCGCGCTGATACATAACTCCTATCTTGGTTGTGTATCTATGGCGACTTCTATAACAGCAACATGAAATTTAACAGAAATAGGACTAAGATGGTGACAAGAACTACAAAGACTGAATGCAATATTATTGTGAGCATTAGAATCACTTAATAACTTTGTCATTTCTCTGATCGCGTGGCCGAAAATAGATTCCTAGTAAGATTCCCCCTTGCCAATACTGCACCAGATGGGCCGCTTGCTTCTTTGACCTTCACATATCTGCCCAAAGAAACATAACGTTTAAACGAAAATATTCTATTTCGATTTTGCTGAAAGACAAGATAATGGTCAAAGTTCTCAGGAGAAATTGTTACACAAATGACAAAACGAAAGCATTTCACTGCAAACTTGCACGCGATACTATGGGCAAATTCTCACAAGAAGCCCCTGCAGCAGGTTTTGTACATAGTCAGAAAAACACTGTGGATCAATTTTCAAGGCTCCTGCAAATATCTGGACAAGATATCGCTACACTACCCGCAGCAGGAAATCTGAAATTAAGCCAGAATCTCAAGTTAAGCCAGAAATAGCTCGCCTTCCTCTGGGCACACTAGGTAAACGAAGGAGCCGATTACGTAGACAAAGGGAAGGAGACGACCACTGGGTAACTTCATAATTAATAGCGGAGCTATGCAAAGTCCAGGCTCTGCTCTGCGTCGGATGGTGTCGTTCTCGCTGTCAAGGGGGAGGCAAAAACTGGCCCGCGCTTGCCCTCAGCTCACTGCTGCATGATAGTTATACGTACGTCAATGTGCGATAAAGTTTCATCCTATAAATACATGCAAGGTAGTACAAAAGAAATCGCCCTCTAAAACAAGGCATACTTGGATTCTACTTGTGGTGTAGCATGGAAATCAGAAACAATCACATAACTCGGAATGCACGGCCTCTGAAATCTCGGCAACCGCAGCATGCGTACAGGCTATGCGTACAGCCCAGGCATCCTCTACCCCTCCTGCAAAGCATATCGAAGAAGGCGATGGTCACTCTCGAAATCTGTTCACAGTGGTCGTGAGGGCTTTGCAGTCGTATCTTCGAGAGAAAATCCTGAGGCCAATACCGGCGGCAGTTGGAAATAGTGGCCCACACATTTCACGATAACGGCTTCATGGATTTAAGGTGGGCTGGCGCATCTTGGACGGCAGAAATAACGCCATTGCTCTGGCGAAAGCGGTTGCTAGTCATGATTTGTTTCGTCTTCACTCATTCAGCCGCTTCTGGCGGCACTGCCGATGTCTAAGGCCAGTGTTAATAAATGATTTGATTGATTTGTGGGGTTTAACGTCCCAAAACCAGCTCTGATTATGAGAGACGCCGTAGTGGAGGTCTCCGGAAATTTTGACCACCTGGGGTTCTTAAGCGTGCACTGACATAGCACAGCACACGGGCCTCAACATTTCGCCTCCATCGAAATGCAGCCGCCGCGGCCGGGATTCGATCCCGCGACCTTCGGATCTGCAGCCGAGTGCCATAACCACTAGACCACCGTGGCGGGGCGCCAGTGTTAATAAACTTATGTTATCCTTATCGCTTGTTTTCCTTGTCGCCCTAGTCACGTTAAGGCCTGTTAAGGAGACTAAATGGTAATCAGCGCGAAAGACTATCATAAGGCTTGTTTGTAGATACAGGACTAAATTCTTCGTGAAACAAGATAAGGAGACAGAGAAAATAAAGAAAAAACAAACCATAAGGATAAGGTAGGTTTATGAATACGGGCCTAAGACGTACAAAGTGCTGCGTCTCGGCTGCACTCACCGTCACTGCCGACGCCAACTGACGCGGGTGAGCGGAACGCCAGGAAACTCCGTCAGAAGCGCTCTGTGTAGGCCAGAACCTCTTTTTAAGGATTTAAGAAATTTTCGAAGAGGAGATTGTTGAGGCAGTAACTTCCTACAGTGAAGTCATTCGAGGTTTGCATGGAAATATGCGTTGCTCCTGTCAAGCTTTATTCTTCGACCACCATCATTATTCTTCGTACATCAGAATGAGAGCGTCATTACAGACAGTGTTTATGATACACCTTAGGAATACCTTTGGAAGGCTGATGTCTGGTATTAAGCGTTGCGGTCTTGGAGCTGCCGTCATAGACCTTCAGAATAAATTGAGACTATCTGCAGTAACATCTCAGTTGCGTGCGCAATGATGTAAGGTTGGTGTGTACAGATTCCTGGAGTATTTTTTTCCCAATCGATGTCAGTATCCGGAATGTCAATAGTTCTTCGCATCCTGCCAGTCTGTCCGAAGTACCGCGAGAACTTGGGCCTATGCTGGCACTACGTCGGAAAAACATGGACCTACATTGGGCGAAAAGTGTTATTAAAGCCTGTGTTGCTAGAAATGCTTGCCTCGCAATCACCTTTATCAATGCGTGTTCCTGACAGCTGACCTTTCCACAAAAAGGCAAGCTCAGCAGGAAAGCCGTGTTTTATGCCTTGTTTTCTTTTTGTCATGTGATTGGGTGTATTCACGCCGATGCGGATGTGAGCACGGTAAATCTTTTCTTTAGTAGAGCGCTTGACGAGGGAAGGTTTGTGAAATGAGAAACGGTCACTCGACTTTTTCTGCCATGAAAATGCAAAAGAAATTGTATTCTTAGAAAGAAGTCTCACCAGTAGCGAAAAATTTTATTCTGGTCCGTAGATTGAGCCGCGGACCAATGCGTGCGCGGGGCGGCATCGCAGATAACCTAAACTTCGGCTGTTGATAGGTTAGTTCCCATGACATATTTCTTTCTAGGTCAAGATACAGAATGCAAGGACCACAATATATTATTTTCACTGCGTGCGTGCGTGCGTGCGTGCGTGCGTGCGGAGGGGGTGGACGAGAAATGGCGTTTGTGAGCCGCCTTCTAGTTCCAAGTGTAGGGGAAGGAGCCCAATGATTAGACACACGTTTTACCGCATGTGCACTTCACATCAGCAACCTTCTCAGGGTGAAAGACCAAGGTCTGCCACTTGCACCGCATATTTTATGCATAAGCGGGACGGTGCCGAGCTCTGCCAAGAAAGCGCTTAATTATAACAAGCACTGTGCATTGCATAACGCTTTAAGATTAACGCACTGCCCTTGAGAAAATTTAGAGTTTACTGAAACGGACGATACGAAACGGCTCAGTAGGCTAATAGTGCCACAGATCGCTAAGAGTGTAAGAAAGCGAAAACGACTCTGTCTTGACACCAGCATATGTCTAGGAATATCGCTGCCCAATATGTACTGTCACCGTCATCGTCCGCTGCGGTGGAGGGTAGGACTCGTGGGCGCTACGGGGGCCGCCACCTCAGTCACTGCTAGATGCTCACCAGTCAAAAAGTCCGAAAATATGCAACGACCCTTAAAGCGGCCCCTGTGTCTAGTGGCCCTCAGTGCTACAGCTGAACACTCGCATACACAGAGCTGGAAGAAAATTTCAAACAATATTCCGCATCTTACACTGACGCTCACAGAAAGGACAGGTGACCTTAGCAAAGTTTTTGATGTTGTCAGCCATTCGCTGCTTGTGGATAAACTTGCACGCTTTGATGTTGATTATTCAATTGTGAATCTCCTGCATAGCTATCTTCTTGATAGATCATGTTATGTTGCCGTAAATGTCCAAACGTAGTCTTCGTACACAAAGCTACAAGTGGGGTTCTTCAAGGGTTGGTATTGGGCCCTTTCCTTTCCTTTAGTTTATGTTAATGATGTTTCTTCGGTCATTCGGAATTCTTCTTTCCTTTTGTATGCCGATGACATAAAGATATTTAAGGAAATTCATTCAGTCGTCGATTGTCGCTTGCTGCAATCCGATTTGTGTTCTTTTTCTGAATGGTGCAGAAGCAATACCCTCTCCCTAAATATTTCAAAAACCAAGCTAATGAGTTTCACTCGAAAAACATCTAGTGTGCCATTTTTATATTCTGTCAATTCTGTGTCGTTGTGTAAGGTTTGTGAGATCAATGATCTAGGTGTTTTTTTGATAGCACCTTACACTTTTCTGCTGACGCTAAGCGTGTTCCTTTGCGGGGTCTTCGCACCCTAGGCTGTGTTTGCAGAATGTCTAGAGAATTCCGTTCTCCTATGCCCTTCCGCAAATTGTACACTGCGATATGTCTTCCTCAACTTGAGTATGCATCTGTGATCTGGAATGGCACTTGTAATTCCAGCAGCAACGCCATTGAGCGAGTCCAGAAAAAATTCCTGAACATCTACAACCATAGGTTCGCTAGAAATAGCACCGATTCTTGAATTGGAACTGTTGGATCAATATTATTGCCATCACTACACTGCCGGAGAAAACGCACTGATCTGTTATTTCTTTTCAAGCTTGTGCATGGTATCATATCCTGCCCTGTACTGCTCAACTGTCCTAATTTTCCGAATTCTACCTAAGCTGACCAGAGAGAATAGATCTTTTCATGTAACCGCCTGCCTCTGTGAACATTCGACCGTTGACAGGATACAACGTCTTTACAATGCTTACTTTTTAGAGCTCGATGTTTTTCACAGCTCCCAGTCGCTGTTCTGCTCCAAGCTTTGCACTGTACTAACATAGTGTCGTACACTGTTGACATTTTTTTCTTGTTTTGCCTGCGCATAGTTGTATATGTGCAATTTAATAACGTTTTTTATCCCTGATATTTTATTATGAATGTTGGCCTTTATTTTTGATTAGTATTTTTTTGTAGAGTCTCCTTATCGTATTGCTGCTTGTTATTTTTTTCCGTGCGCCAGTACAAAGACATTAGGGTGGTTCCTGGGCAGATTAAATGAGCTTTTGATTATTATTATTATTATTATTATTATTATTATTATTATTATTATTATTATTATTATTATTATTATTATTATTATTATTATTATTATTATTATTATTATTATAAATGCATGACACATTTCATGTGATATATACAGATACAGAAGGAGGTCTTAAAGTCGCGATACTGTGAGTGAGACCTCCTATAAATTCATACATCAGAGAAACAACGTTTTCGTATACTGTGGTAACGATAGCAATAAGTTATACAATATTTACATGTAAGCACGAACAAACAAACATGCATAGTTGTAAATGGTCGCACAACGTACGTAACGGGCGGCCGCAGCCCTCATTCCATAAAATTCTCCTGATTAGGATCCCAGCTGTTCCCCTTTCAATGGCACATGGTCTGGATTTTCAAATGCAGTCCTCCGCAGTGTCCGCCTGTGCATGCGCGATGAATGCTGTTATGTGTGTACATGTGTCATTTGTTCTTGTTTGATTCTTCTTTTCTTTCTTCTTTCTCTGCCCCCTTCACTCTTGTAAGGCAGTAAATCGATTGGAGCCTCGTTAAGGTTCGCTCCTTTCCATTACTTTTATTGTGTTTTCCTATTACCCTCTCTATCGCGGACAAGACAAACAAAAAGTAAGAAATTATGTTAGCCGCAAGGCCACCGTATACTTAGAAATTACAGCACAGGTCACCAACGTCTCTTCAGTAGTGACACTTCGCAGGTTTAATACCTCTGCGACGCTTATTGTATTATGAGAACTAGCTCAAAAGACGCTATCAGTGATGTAATATAACATATTGCACCACTGAGAACGTCTTTATTACTGATTATTTATGCGTGAATTTTTGGCGGATGGCTTAAGTTGCAATATGTGTCTTAACTGCGTTCATCAATAGACAGTTCTTTTAATGACGGTACACTCACTTGGGATTTACATTTTTTTCATATGCGCACTTACCTAGTTGCCGAAGCCTAACGGGAAAAATAACCATCGCCCTTAAGAAACTACAGTATAGGAACCCCTCTTAAAGGAGTACTGACACGAATTTTTGACATTCTCGTATTGTTGCTGTAAATGAAAGCACTCGCGTGGCGAACCCCAAAAAGAGTATCATGGTGCCTCGCAACGCAATGATATATTTTAATACGGCTCCCTTAAAAGCCCACTTTCGGTTTCGATTTCGAGGGGGCGGCTTCCTTGTGACGTTTCAGCACATTCGGACGTACATGTAAGTCACGTAAGGAGTAAGGACAGCAATTCGCGATAGCGTCGCTGCAACTCTGTCGTCTGTGGTCAACTACACGTGGGGCAAGCAAACAGTGACAATTTCACGGTCGTCCAGCAACTCTGACTGCGATTTCGGTGATTTTTAAGAGAATGTCCTCATACGTCATCGTAGTGTCCATTGCGCTGGGGCTGGCTTGCAGTGCTGGGCGACGAAGACTTTAAAACCAAATTGAAAGTACTTTGTACGTGCTTCCTGTCTTGCGTGTGTGGAGGGCGTTAACAATACATGACTAGAAAACGAAAAATGTATATTTCGCGCCGCCGCAAAATCGTGCCAGTACTCCTTTAATGCTTCATGTAGGGTGTAGGCACACTGCTTCGTAGAAATCTGTGCTTAACTGTTTCGTTAAATCTTGCACGAGGAGCAAGAACGCCATCGTCATATGCAAAAGTCTTATACTCTGTTGCAAGTCTCAGTCAGCGTCATTGAACGTAATGAACAAATGCCCAACTATTACATGTTTATGAAGGCCGTTCTATCCCTAAAACTAATGAATGCCCCACCATTTTTCCTTTACCTTGTTGGTTGAAAATCGCCATTTGCCAGCTGTAGTTGTGCCTTTGGCTCCCCGTGGAAGAGCACCTACCCAGGGACAATTGTGACGCTCACTGAATTAATAAGGCGGCATTTATTAATCTGGGGGCAGCCCGTTAGAAGTTGCTCCGCTTCCTTCAGGTATCGTCGGCGGTGAGAATAAGTTTGTGACCCCGGTGCATAACTTAGCCGCTGTTGCTGAGATTGTCCTTCCAGCCCAACACCGACCAAAATAGTCAGAAGCAAGGGAAGTGAACAGCGCTGACCTCTGCAAGAAAAGCTTGCCTTGTCAATGACCCTGCGGGTTGTCGGCCAAAGGTGACAGTGGAAGGGGTGTGGGTCGCCTTGAAGTGACAGCAATACGTAATGAAAGACGCGGTGGCATTCGGGAAGGTGAAGGCATAGTGTGGACGAGGAAAGATCGGGTGTGAGCGAGGAAAAGGTGATAAAGAAAGGCTTAGCGTGAGTGCTCGGGATGGTAGAAGGTGATCCGCAGTAAGCTGGACAGATCTGGTCAAGATGGAAATGCTGCAATGTAATTAGAGAACGAGAAGGCGATGGTTGGCACGACGGAAGCCAGCGTCGAGAAATCGCTATTCAGAATAAAGCGAATGGGAGCATGTCGATGACTATCCCTTTCCAGAAAAGGTCGCATTGATGTCATTTTTTGTCGTACACGGCAGCAGTTCGCCAAGGACGTATTACTTCCAACAGAAATCGATCCGAATGGAAACTCCTAGTTTCCACCTGTATCTTCTGTGTGCTGTCCTCTACGACGCTTTGCGTGGGCTTCGAAAAGCGAGTGCTGAAGCCCCAAAGATCGTATTCGCTTCTGCGACGTCTGCTTTGACGAGTATGGAATGTATATCGAGCGCTGTTCAAAATTCTTAGCGGTGTCTTTGGTTAGACGGCGGAATAAAATACTCAGTGTTGAGGACAACATAAATATTTAGAACGTTGATTACATTGCCCAACGTAATAAGTACAATCTGCAAGATGTTACTACTGCGCAGTTTGCTAAGGCAGGAAATAATTGAGCGAACTGTTGGGAGAATGTTACAGTGCTCTAAAGATGTCGAGGAGTCAAAAAACATGTGGAGCAAATTGCTTGTTCCTTGCGCAATATGCATGCGACACTGGTTTAATGACCAACATGGTAACACAGTTTAGGCTGCGTTAGTATAATTTCGCAAAAAAAAAAAAAAGCCTAAGGTACAGATGTACTTGGTTTGTTCTCGGTAAATAATAAAAACAATTCTAAAATTGATGTATGTATTACAAGCATACTTCGTGCTCCTCACTACACGTAGTCAAGCTTGATTCTGTAGAAAGTGCCTCTCAAGTATTTCCCATGAGAATATCGCAACACACTCCTGACCGGCAATAAAGGATTTCAGGCTTCGAAAAGCTCGCTCCGTGCTTTGTAGTTAAAATTCCAATAAGCAGTTAAAGGGAAAAAAAGCATATCGACGTAACTTCTGGTTGATGTAGAACATCAGTCGTTAAATGCCCCGTGAGCGGAGTTGCAGTGCGGCCTAGTCAGTGAGCGTGAAGAGTTGTCGAATTCTCATCAGAGCAGATAGCGTAAATGGATCGCCATTTTGCAGGCGTCGAGGACAGTGAAGCGTCGTCGTTTCTGCCAACGCCAGCGTCATCAATCCTAAGTCTCTAATTACGCGTGCAGACGGGTGTGTTCCTGACACTGAGCAGTATCGTCCCTTTTGCCGTAGGGGTAATTAGACAAATGGACGCAGTTCATTACGCTAAAGCGACCAGTCTGTATACACCGCTGCGTCGGGACGAAAAATAAAAGAAGAAATAGCGTGATCAAATTGAAGTCATGCGCAGATAAGTACAGATAAGTAACAAATCAAATGACACGAAAACGCCACGCATTTCTTATACGTAAGTCCAAAATGAAAACATTTTAGTCGTAAGCTGCATTTCACAAGTAGAGATAACAGATCTCGGTTTTGTTCGTGCTGCCTAACAAATAAAAGTAGGCGAAAGCCACTGCAATTTAGGTAGCGATACTTACTGTTCTGTCATGTGTTCCTGTCGTAATAACTTTATGAAAACCATTGTAAGCTGCTTTCGAGTGAGCGAGACTACAGAGCCATATATTTATGCTATCCATAGCGCATCGCAACTTTTGTTATACAGTTTATTTGACCAGAATAATATTTACCAACTATTGGCGGAAAATGCCTTTTTCTGAGCCGGCCCCAGCCTGCTTCCGCAACACTAGTTTACTTCGCATAACCTGCACCTTATAATGAAAATAACGGAAGTCTCTTATTATCGAATGGTGGGTTGCAGTCAGCCGCTGTCTGTGCTGAACTCTTTTTGATAGCATTTTGGATTATGTCCAGTGCACCACCAGATCGTGTGGCGAGAACGCATTGTATAATGGAAACACTGGAAACACTTTCTACTGTCCCGTCCGATGGTAAATCGTGCTCTCATGCCTAATATTTTATGGTGCAGCATTTTTGGGCGACCGGAGCCTGACAAATGATATTTAGAGTTCTTGCGAGCTTCGTAAACAAGTTGGAACATTTTAAACACTATGCTAGCAGAGCTCAGTTTTCGTCCGCCGCGAACTACATACGCAGAAGCCACTTGCCTTATATTTTACACCATATAGTACCACGAGGATGCTTTTTGTGTCAACGATAAAGGACATCCTCATGTCCAAAACTTAGTTTCTACTTCACTGCTTCTCGCTCAATGCAAGTTTCGCAGGTCATGAATCTGCATCAAACCTTTCAACGATTCGCCTACGAAGAAAGAAGCCGGCTATGGAAGTTACCGACACATCATCACCCTTTCTTATACTCAGTCGACCCAGATCTCAAATCAAAATTACACTCCAACATCCCTCGGCATCTGGAAACATTGTATCATCGACTACGGCTAAACATTGCATATTCCAACGATCTACGGTACCGCTTCCATCAGGAGACAAGCCCATACTGCAGCAACTGTGGCTCTACTGAAACCCTAGAGCATATTTTGTTTGAGTGCCGAGCGTACAATGATGAGCGTGCGCTCTATGAACATTGCATGCAGTCAATTACGCAGCTCCCTTTATCACCTCAATGTGTTTTAGGCCCTCTAGCTTGCCCCACACAACAGAGACGTGCGATGGACTTTTTATTTACATACTTAAATAGTATAGGTCAACTCGATAGACTTTAATCTCCGTCGTCACCATCACTCACTCATCATGCAACACATCCTATCACATCACTGCGGGTTGGTGCAAACGTTGAATATCTTTGGACGCAATTATGCATCACAGTCAAAGACACAAAGCCCGATTTTTCTTTCTCTTTTCTTTTTCACTCTATCTTGTACTTCTTTCTAGTCGTCTTTCTCTCCCCCAACTCCCTCCCCACGCAGAGTAGCATGTCAGCGATATTTCAACGCCGGCTAAATTCTCTGCATTTCAATAAAGAGCTCTCTCTCTCTCTCTCTCTCAAACCTTTCCATCTTTTTTTCGTCGGACAGATATGCTTCGCCCAGTACTGTCAGTGTGGTATTCATCGAACATTCTTGAGAAGTGATCGTCAGAACCTCTTCTGTGACCGTCCAGGAACTTTAGGGGGTAAAATACGTCATTTGGATCAAAGAAAAGCCTCACGAAAGACCCTGGGACCTTGGCCTACACATTCTTGCACGCACAAAACCAGAAAGACCCTAATAGTCGTTCTCTTTCATGTGCAAAATAGCGTAATTAGTGCAAAGATGCATGCAAAGTAGCAAAGTAGCCTAATTATTATTAGTAAAAAGAGAAAAAAAAAAAAGAGGAAGCTTAACACCCTTTCAGCAGATATTTAACATTCTATACTCACGGCGTTAATTCGGGCTACCGTATCAATTTGCGTTACGTTTACCCAATCCGTGTAGCAGAGTGAAGAGAAAAAGCACCTTCAACGCTCGCTCTACACGTCACGCAGATTACATAACCATCTCAGCTTCACTCGCATCTTTGGAAACACAAACGCGTTCAACACATGAGCACTACCACAAGCCATCCGCATGTGGATGATCTTCCCGACGATATCGCCTCTGATAGTAACCCCAACACGTCTCGGCAAAAACTTCAGATGCATTTCATTAATATTTCATCTTGATGTTCTTTTACTTGTTTTCCGAGCCTTTTATGTAACGGAGTGTTCTTATATATTTCATCACCACGTTTATGTATTACTGACTTATTGCTTTGTTAAATTTGTGCACCGCATTTTTTTGTTGTTATTACTAACCGACATTGTACCGTTGTTGTTTCGAAATTTACATGCGTCTTTCACTGTAACCCCCCTTACTCAATGCCTTCGGGCCTGTAAGGTATTTTCAATAAATAAATAAATAAATATCAATTTACGATTGAGAGGGCTCTCCAGAGCGCTTGCAAAATGTCATAGAGGGCGATTGTAAATGTCTATTTGTTCCAACGCTTGATCGTTTTCGACTTCCTCTGGTCTCATTTCCATTAAATTCAGAATAATTAGGCCTACACTCTTTCACTACAGTGCTCGGCGATTGCAACACAGTAATCGGAGCGCGTTACGCCCGGAGCTCGCTGGGCGGTCATATAGGCACCCAGCTGAATCACAATGCTTCATAAGGTCTCTCGCTTTCATCGAGTGCCACAACGAATTAGTTCGGTGTCCCCCAGAGCAAAGCGATCATGCAGAAGGCATCAGCAGCCGTGGGCTCCGAGTATCGCGTTTCATTCGCTGAACACTGCACTGCACGTGAAACTTCTCTGTACAGTATCGACATTTACATCACCCCCAGTGTTGACTGACTGTAGTACAAAAAAAAACCTTCAAGCCCCCATGCTATAGAATTTAGCAAAATTTTGTATTTGCTAAACACTGGCGGAGTTGAACTCCCGTGTTCTCGTTGCTACCTATTGTTCTGACATGTTGATGCGAAACCTACTTCTACGCTAAATTTTATGGATTCGGTCTTTGCGAACCACGAGTCCATTAACCCTCCCTCAGTACCATTCCTGCATTCCGGACGACCAACACTGACTGCTGTACGTGACGCCTAATGCAGGTCCTTGTGCGATTTATAGCTATTTATTGCTGGTTAACAGTGCGTGGGATTGCCAGAATGCCACGTAGCGGGGAACGTAGAACGCTTATTTATCCTTTAGCTCCATACACACTTTCATGCAGGGTTACAGCTGTCATATCATCAGAACGATTGGATTGCATCATTGGCTAAAACTGTTGCTGATGCACGACTCAAGTTAAGACTACTTGAATGACAGGGCAACGCTGGGGAGGTTGCTTTAAAAAAAAGAAGAAAGATGGAAAACCATCACAAATTAAGGCTAATAGGCATTCAAGGAATATCTCAACGAGCATAGCATGCGTTCTAAAGAAGCACCTTCTGTTTACGCACGAATGGGCGCGAAAAACTACCGAGTCATGAAGAGAGGTCGTGAAACAACGAGACAATCATACGATAAATCTTCAGGCTCGTGTCAGCCTAAAGTCATATCTGAAGAAAACAACTACCCTGAAATCTTATAAACGCTCTTAAACCTTCTAACTACATCAGCTTAGAAAGTCGCTAATGCACATCTCAAAATAACGGAAAATCTTGTCGCCTGATATAGCCTGAGTCGGGGTGATGCAGCGAAAGACAAAAACTGTCTTCCCTCACTTGGCGAATGAAAAACAACCTAAGCCTGCCAACCAAAGTGACATCGCTGCTAGATACCTTTAGCGCTGTAAGAAAACGAATAAAACGAGTCTTGAAAGTATCCGCCTGCAATAAAGCAATGCCTCCTGTACCTGGGGTGCTCAGATAAGGATGAGCGTTTAACTTCATGCATGCAGTGACTAAAGTACAATAGCAAAATGAGGACCACCATCTAGTCAGAGTAGTGGTGCTTCTTTTTTATGTCTTTACTGTAAGCTTACGTTGCCGCTGCTACTTTTAAGAACACCTGACACGATATCTGCAAAGGAAAAGTTTCAGAGAACTTACAATATTCACTCTGCCTGATGGTTTGGCGGAAACAAGCTCGTCCATGCGTGAATGAGAAACGACCGAGGCAAACCTCGTGTCTTACTAAGATTAGTTAGCACCGCGCGACTGCGCAACTATGTTTTGGGTTCGGAGTAGAAAGTATACTGCGCGTATACTCAAAACCCGCCTCGTAATAATAAACAAACGCGCTCGACGCGACGTCTAGTGACTTGATGTATGTCGACCAGATTGCTTGTTTGCACATACTGCCTGTACCTTACCTCGGCGAAATAGACGCTGGAGTGTTATGGGCGTGAAGGTGACTTCCTCAATGAAGCAGACGAGACGCTTTCGGCCATGGCAAACTGCCGTATGCGCCCTTGTTTCGTGAGCGCTGTACACGGCTTTAAAGCACTGTAGTAAGGGCTTTCAGCGATATTTGGTATTATGTTGCCAGCATGTTCTATAAACGCCGCCCCGGTGGTCTAGCGGCTGTAGCGCTTGGCTGCTGATTTGGAGGTCGCGGGATCGAATCCTGGCCGCGGTGGTTGCATTTCGATGGAGGCGAAATGTTGAGGCCGTGTACTGTGCGATTAAAGAATCCCGGGCGGTCGGCAATTCCGGAGCCCTCTGCAACAACGCGTATTGTAATCATATCATGATCGTGTTTTTGAAACATCAGACCCCATGAATTAATATAGCACGTTGCGCAAAATGTGTCTCGAGGTTTGCAATACCAGCAGATACCGGTTGAGATTCGACACCATAAATATGCGGTGATGTGTGAGTGCGCATAAGCAATAGGGCACCTGTACATGGGATATTGCAGACTGCATTTGCTTTCAAAAGAAAGAACTAGGTCTTGTACTAGGGAAATGAACATCATACTGGCATTCTTGCGGGTTTTGGCACTGGCGGTGGGTCATAAGTACATGGTAATTTCCTACACCTACACCCCTCTTCCCCTGCACAGGGTAGCCAGCCGGTCTCAGCACTGGCTAACATCCCTGTCTTTCCTCCTTTCCTCTTCCTTCCTTCCTTCCTACACCTTTGTAAAGTTGTATGAATCCCGACCAAAACAGAAGAGTCATCGGTACACGAAGATCTACACTCTTTTTTTTTTTTTGTAAAGACACTGCATTTTATAAACCACTGTGCGATCCTAAGCTCACTAGAAAACCGTTCCGCAGAACTGATGATCGAAAAAAGGCACAGAAATTTCGTGCTGTTCACAAAAACTGCTTCCACTCTGCAGCCCAGCCCTCTCACTGCAGCGCTACTGTCTTTTTTTTTCCTTTGATGATTCACATATAACACGATCTACACGGATTAGGAACTGGAAACGTAATCAGTGGTTGGACAAAGGTTCATCTGGTCAGGCATGACATAAGATGAAACACAGTCTCTAGCCAAGCTTAATTAATTTTGGACGTTTCGGAACCACGTTCGGTTTCCTTGCCCACTTAGCTGGGCCCCAAGTCGTTGCGTCTAGGTTGACGCAATGATATGCAGCAGCCTTAATAATAATTGATGGGGAAGTAAGTATCAGCAGCAGCTATGGTTATGAGGTACGTCCCGTATAGTGGATGCCTTCGCTTCGGAGTAATTACGGCCGCCTAGGGTTCTTTAACGTGCACATAGGCATACATAGGCGTGTTTTGTCTTTCGCCCCCCCCCCCTCTTTAATGCGACCGCCGTGGCCGGGATTCAATCCCGCGACATTGAGAATTGCAAGCCAACACCTACCCACTATCCTATACCACAGCTGTATACAGCAACATTAGAGCGTGTAAAAAAATTACTCCTTATCGGTGAGATGTGGCAAAGTTCTGCAGGAGAATCACAGCATAGAAGGAAGTTGCCAGCAGTGGCTATGAAAAAAAAAAGGGGGACATTGGTAGCTGCTAATTTACCAAACCTACAACGTCCGTAATATATCAGATTACTCTGTCGTGCGGTCGGTTCTATGTAGGCCATACCGACCGTTGCATTAAGGAAAGCATGAGTGAGCATCGCAATATGCTCCCGACAGGTATAGGACGGAACTCTCCCTTGCATTGCAGGAAGTGCGGTTGTCGATCGCATGATCACATTTTGCTTGTGCATCGATGGTGGGGAGAGAGCGCAGTAAACTGGAAAGGAGAGATAAGCGAAAATTTCCACATTGGTAGCTGAATTATGTGTGAGTGAACATTCGGTACATCTCACCGACAAAGAGCTCAAGTTCTTTGCACTTTGTCCCACTTAATGAAAGTTCCAGTACGACTGTCGTCTACTGTTGCTACGCATTGCACGTGTCAAGAGCACGTTAAGAGAAGGGGATAGGGCGAGACATGGTGGTTATTTGCGTTCTTGCTGCATCTGGTGCTTCTGCGAGTGCTGTGAAGTTCAACTGGAATAAGTTTTACTAGTAGAGTTCATTCGCACGTCCACCTTTGTGCTGTGGGTTTCTCTGCTCTTGTGCTCTCTTCGTTATGTGCTGGTATGTTCACACCATGAATATGTACGCAGTGTCCCAACAAACCACGCTGTTCATGTTATGCGTCGTGGCTATTAGAACAGGCGCAGAGTGCGAGTACACTGGCATGCTCTAACTTGAGGATCAGATGGAAGAAACGATAGACTGCCGAAATGAACTACCGAAGAAACTGATCAGCGTAGCTTGACATAGCGTTTTCGTTTATTATTTCATGCTGCACTCCACAGGTTTGTGTCGAAGTCTGTAGACAGTGACGAAAAACGAAAAGAAGGGGAAGGGGGTTGTTAACCACCATTGTGAGAAAAGCGCTATGGTGCCACAGGAGAGGGACACAGGCATTTAACAATAGTAGGGAAGAGAGGCGTAACATAGATGTAGATGTAAACTAAACTGGAGGGCGCACACCGACTGTGGGGGATTAGCAATTGCAAGAGCCAGGTAGCTAGGAGAAATGAAAGGCCCTACAAGCGCTCCATAATGATGAGCTAGTTGAAATAACTTAAATAAATTGGAGATTGCTAAGCTGATTAAAAATGCAGGTAAATTTTTTGATGGAACGAATAAGCTGAAGCATAGAGTAAAGATAGGTGTAAAAATAAGTAAAACAAATGAAACAAAACATAATGAAACAGTTACTTCTGTGTCTATAAACTAAATCTTTTCGAACCCTTTATACACTCTTGCGAAGCATTTCCAACCCTTCTGTCACTGTGCCCTATGGTCAGTCAAACCTCCCAAAGAAAGTAAAGATGGAACGCTTAAGTCTACGCTGATGGGGCACAAAGCAGTATGTATAGTCATTTTACGCAAATGTGCAAAGCATCTACAGGAAATAAAGTGTTCTATTGTCTCTTGGACTCCACAAAAGGAACTGTATGGTGACGATGCAAGGTCAGCTTTGTGAAAATAAAAGATTAAATGTGGTATTCGGCAATGTAGTCTGGGCATTGCTACTCCCATTTCTCTTGTTTGGCATATTTGGCTATCCCAGGAGTGAATAAGGGACCGAAATTCTAAGCTCTTCATAAGTGCCTGAGGACTAAATTCACGTCGCATCATTTGGCTCCTAAATCTAGCACCTGTTATTAGCTTTAATGCTGGCAAAATTTTGATAACGGGACCGTTCACAGACATTTTTGCTAAATCATCTGCTTTTTCGTTAGATATACGCCTTTCTGTCCTGAAGCCAACACCAATCTAACAAGACTTATATGGGATGGAACAAAAGATTTGACCGCGCATAAGGGTTGGGAGTCATAGCTATCAAAGAGGAACATACAGATAGCGAATCCGTCACTTTCACAGCAGAATTTGTTGATTTGGGCAGTCCGCAGAGTGCCAGAATTACTGCCAAGAATTCTGGTAGAAAAATAGGCGCGAAGTCAGGTAAGCGAAGAGAAAAAGGCCAATCTAGAATAGGAGAGAATATACAAATCCCACGCTTCACTCCGTGTCGCGTCAGTCGCTCTCACTGTATTGACTGGCACGTCTAACAAGTAATCATTTAATATAGCGCTTAAGGTGTGGGATGAAAACAGTTTGACATTACTTGTAAACGTATCATGAAAGTGGATTTCAATGGAGGAGTTTCTGTAGACTAAAGGCTTAACTTCGCGAATTCGCACATTCAGTTTGTCCAGGAGGCTCTGTATAAACAATGTACGGCGTATGAGATCTGGGCCAGTGGAATTCAAAAACCTCTAGGGCCGGGCAATAAAAACTGTTTGCGAACGCCTCAAAGGGCATTCGTAGAGCCTTAGAAATAACTGGACTGACAGCTATCTAAGCCGAGTGACGAGCGAAGGGACTCAGTAGTGGTGGAAACTTCCTCTGCTTCTTCAATCACCGGTGTCCCCACTTCCACTATGGCACATACCAAATATGCCCACTTTTCTGCTGCACTCGTAACACTTCGAGAACACCTCCACGCGAAACAATATTGTTGAAAACAACGCAATGGTCAGTGGGACTGCAATACACACATCAAGCATAAAAAAGATGAGATTTTTGTGAGAAATGGGCAGCTTAAAAATACCTACTAATACGGCTGAAAAAATCATAACCAAAGATTTATTTCATATAACCCAGTGATGCAGTTGTGAAAATCCCGAGAAGGCGGCAATCATTAAGGTGTCCTTCTTTGTGTACTAAAAGAAAGGTTTTCATTTTTTTTTCTTGCGGCAATGCTCCATCAACACGTGAGCCTTGACGCACTTGACAACATCATCCTTAAGTGACGTGATAAGCAAGAAATATTTTGCTATTAAAAGACGGCTAGCGTTATAGGGACATCCGGCGCATCCGGGTGCATCTCTTACAGGTACGTTCCAGCAGTTGTTTCTTAAAGAAGCTACTTCGCTTCTGTTTTGGCAAGCGTCTCGTTAGAATACGTCATGCATGAGCAGGCGCTGGAGTTGCAGCTGAACACTCGCTTCCATTGCATCAACGTTCGTTCTGCTTACGTCTGGGCGAGCACAGCTGGTGCAGATGGGCTTTCTCATCACCGCTCGGGCAACTGCCTTGTCTGCTTACGTATACTTATGGGCACTTGTATAAAGAGAAGAGCATTGCCTTCGGACGCGACATTACGACAAATGATAAAGTGAATGGTATCAGTACACCGCCGCTACTAATATTACTGATATTAGTACTAGTAATAAGGCTAACATGAATAATAGCACAATAGTGTATCAGATGAGCAAATGGAACAGGTATACATACGTAGCTACTGCAGGAAACATGGGGATAGCATTGCAGTAACTCTGTGTCTCTATGTTTCTGTGGAAGCAGGGTCGTGAGTTGCCTTTCAAGCTGCTCGTAACACTGACGCCTGGGCCATTTTAAAGAGAAATCCTTCGTTTCTGAACTGGCCGTGTGTTTATGTAGAACGAGAAACAAAAATGTACGATTGGTTCCTTCGGCAAATTGAGGAAGTCTTGTTTGGACGTTTGTTCATCCAGTCAATGAAAAACGTTAACCTGAGCAAACCAAACATGCGGCATAAACTATTCATTGTCCCCTAGGTACCACACTTTAAAGCCCATCACTTAAAGACGTCACAGTACATACAGGACCGAGACAGAGGGAAGGAAAACGGGACACAGCGCTCCTCACGCTGTCTCGCTCTGTGTGCGCTGTAACCTTTTAAGATACTTTGCCATACAGTCCACCCAACCGCCCTTGTTAAGTCCACACAGCATACTTCAGGTTGGTAGACGTCCTGAAAATTTAATCTCTTCACTCATATCAGTACTTCACACAGCTTGTACTGACTGATTGTTTTGCAACGCACAGTTTATTTCAAGGTGCTCTGTGGACGAATGCATCTTGTTTGGCGCAATATCGTAAGCTTTCCACTCGTTCTTATTTCGCTACCGTCCTACTCTTATACCATTGAGCGCCAAAAGGCAGAAATGCGCACATATGATGAAGGAACTAGCATGCAAGATGCCAAACGCGATAGATTGGTTTTCCGAGGTGAGGTCTACAGGTGAAGCCATCAAGCTGCCAGCTAACCACCCGGACATAGTGACGTAAGGTGACATAAGGTGTTAGCGTACCAGGGGCTTTTGTTGTGTAATGTACCCGGACATAATGATGCAAGAGGAAGAGAAATAACCTTTAGCAAGGTTATTTCTCAACCAGTTTGTACTGATAGTCTGGTCACGGTTGCAGCGCTAATACCATGACAACGAGAAAGAAGACGACACGCGGTGCTGTTGCGTGTGTCATTTTTCTTTAACACGATAACGTTAAGGGGCCCGTGTGGCAGGAAATCCGGAGCGCGACATAGGCGCCTGTGTCAGTGCCACAGAACACAAAAGCGTCCAGTGACACTGGTACCGAGGTTAAGAAATTTAGCTCCACGGCTAGAGAGAGAGAGAGAGATGATGGGCGGAAGGCAGGGAGGTATCTAGCTCCACGGCTAGATACGCCCCTCACCGGGTAGGAATATTCGAATCAAATTTAAACGCTCAGCCTGTTTGTTACCTGCCTGTACTGCCAGACTTTGCTGCACCAGGTGTTGCGTAAATGGAGGCCTGGAAATTGAAGCTTTTCAGTACATGTACTTACCTTTTACCTGGTAATCTATGAATATTGCTGTGCTAGGCCAACGGGCAACACTACCCCGCGCTAATGCAGTAGATACAGAAACAAATTTCCTTTACGTCATCATCACGAAGTTGTGATTCGAAGAGTCAAGCACACCATCGCACACCAGCTAACCAGCCTGTACGCAGAATTCTAGGAATAAGTTCCTCGCAGCCTGTCACTGTCAGTTTAATCTTCTTCAGCTATACATAAGTATTTTCGAGCTCTTCATGCTGTCTATATTTTTCTTTCACAGGGCATGACCGTGCCTACTTCGATCGCGTCAACGTGAGGAACGCAAAGTAAATGAAGTATGCCTTATTACTAAGTGCGAAAATGTAGATAACGAGCTTAGTTAAAGCTAAGCGTCTGTGTCTGCCGCGATGGAATTCGTTTTGCTGAGAAGGTACCTTCTTGCACTGAGCTAATCCTCGACAATGGAGCTTCACAATGTTTTGTCTAGGGTGAAATAAGACCCGGCGCCCAATTAGTGTGCTGTTGAGCTATTTACAAGACTGCTCAAAGGAAGCGCTAATCTCAGCTGAGGTGATCGGTCGCATCGGACGAACTAAAACAGAAAGAAGAATGCTGGAGAATTAATCAAATAAAATGGCATCGAATCCTCTAAAATCTGCAGTCGCCTTAGTGAAACCAAATAGCACAAAATTCTTTGAATTTCCAGGCTTGTTGTCTTTCTTGCCGTGAAGGGGAACTCAGGTGTTTTGGAAACACGAAACAAAAAGATCAGGTTTCTCAAAGAGAATGGCTCCGAGAGAGTATTTTATTCATTAACTTTGCTTCACCTTTCCTGCCTCAGAGCCCTAGTTTTCCGTAAAGCTGATAAGCAACTTGTAGCAAGTTGCCATGAATGCGTGGCGCTTTCGATGATACGCTTTCAGAATTATGCTTGGCTGGTTATGCATTATGCATGCACGTAATACTGCAACCACTGCCGGTTTCGTTTCTTGCAACGGAATGGACAAACGATGCAGCTGCAACTATATGGAATTATGATACCTGGACTGAATTTGTATTTGTACACCGGCAATGCAGTTAAATAAAATGGAGATTGAATTGAGTTTTCGAACGAGAAAAAATTTATTTAATGCAACCGAGCAAGTTAAATGCTCAAGGAACAAGGAACGTGGCATATTTTTAATACATACATACATACATACATACATACATACATACATACATACATACATACATACATACATACATACATACATACATACATACATACATACATACATACATACATACATACATACATACATACATACATACATACATACATACATACATACATACGCGAGCGAATTCTGTACACCGTGTCACTGCTCTTAAGAGGAAAGATCTTTCGCGCAGGCAAAAGAGAGCTTAAGCAAAAGCGTCACTTCATTTGTTTCCGTCTTAGACTACTATACCCGCCTCATCGTCCGCGTCAGTGCATAAACAAATCCTTGAGAACGTTAGACAGGCATGCCTTAAGTGGCCCTTCTATGGAAATCTACAAACAGGCAGGCCACCAGACTGCAACAGTCCCTTTGTCAAACAGCACTTCATATCAATAATGACTGGCCATAACTTGCACACAATGTGGAGCGTTTCTGTGAGTCAAGTTTATGAAATAGTTCAATTGAATTACGTGGTTAGCAGATTACAGAAGGAAGTCCCAAGTTTCAGAAAAACTGACAGGGGGCCCTCCTATGGCTACATGAAAAGGGTGATTACTAGATACAGAGCAAAAGTATACTGACGTGTGAGCAATCAAGAACAAGCTTGACTAAGAACAACAATAGATTAGTGCATAACATAATGGTTATACTCAGTGTTGAAAAAAATGCCATGGAAATGATCAAAGGTAAGTGATAGAACAAGAATAACAGGGGCAAAATAATGAACAGCTCGGCATGACAAGCGCAACTCGTTTCATTACCAGAGGTATCAGTTATTCAAATCCAAATGTTAAATACGAAAATAGCACGGAAAAGTTGACAGCTGTTAACAGTTAATCACATATTTCAGATTAGTTGGTCAATCCATGAACAAAAACTTTCTTGCGGCGCAAGATGCAAGCATGAATGCTGTGTGATGATTTTAAGTGAAAAGGCAATGAATTCCAGATAGTTTTGCAAGTAGCTAGGGTTATGAACGCTTTGTAGTTTGTGCTTAACGGGTAATATTCGTATGAGTAACAAAGCGGTTAATATTGATATTAGTTAAGTGATGATGATCGATACATGCAATGGAAATGACATGCGTGATGAGTCTATACGCGACTATAGACATTCTACGACAAAATAGTTGTCGTAATAAGAGTATGTCTTTTGTTCACCTAAACTCGAAGGAATTCAGAGCAGTTCTGCAAGCCGCCTCATTACTCGCTACACCTACATGTAACGGAGCCTACAGAAGCTTTACAGCGAGTCTGATGCTGTGCAGTTCCTTTAGAAGTAGTACGGATCCTTGTTTGCACTTCTCCACGCTTTATATTGACCACCCCGTCGTTGACGAATTTCAGATGCTCGTTTTTTTTTTTTTAGATAAGCTCCACTGAACGTGTTCCTCACTTCAAGCACAGAGCGCCTATTTTGTAACCGAGCAGTCATAAGCCGACAGCCGACGTTATCATGTGACCACGGTGGCTCAATGCAAATATCGGGCGTCATGGCGTGACGAGACTTCGGGCACACTCAGATGACGACTTACTTTCTATACACAGGCGCTACACCATTGTAGCATTGTGACTGATGGCAACGTAATACTTTGCAGACCATTTGCATTCAGTAGAATCGCTGTGTTTCGACATTGCACTCTAGGAACAATCAGGTCACACGTAAAGCGCCCGATTGAATGAAAAGTGGTCATTTCCCTATCATTATTGGTGGCCCGGGCTACCATCGGACCACCGGAATGAAGGCCAAGATAAGCGTGTAGCACAAAACTGCCATATCACTGTCAGTTCCTTCAAGCGTAGCTCCGTCTGCAGTTCGCATCACTTCTGCTCGTTTTACAAATAACATGCGCACTTTGAGGCCACAGCAAGAGCTGTTCCCAGTGGCTTCGGCATCGATGAAACCACAGAACATGTCCTCTGCCTCTGTCCTCTCTACAGAGCACACAGGCTCCCACAAGCGGCCATGTCGGTCCGCTTTGACGGCAGGCTTGTTTCAGAACGGACACTATCAGAATAGACCTAAATTGCCAATGCATCAAAAGTCGATCCTTCTAGACTTTCTTAACCTTTTTACGTGGCAGTGGACTGTTGGAAAGGCGATAAAGTCGTCCCTTTACTGCATTACTTTTTTCTTAATGCCATTTTCTTTCTCCTAAATGTCCGCTCTTTGCGCCTTTATTTCTCTTCTTCCTTCCCATGGTGCAGCGTAGCAAGTCTGCAGATTTAATTCTGAATAACCTCCCTGCCTTTCTTAGATCCATTTTTTTTCACTGGCTGTCTCTTAAGCTGCAAATCGGTGCTGCAAAAGTTTATCACAAGGCATATGTGAACTCCTGACCAATACAAAAGCTTTTTTTATTTTTTCACCGACAAATGCCGATGATATTTGCCAGTGATTCAACTATCAACTCTAACTATAGTGAAGATTCTTTGCTTCGATTTGACGTCCTAGTTACTCGTAATTTTCAGAGTGCTGTTTTGGTTTCAGTCCCGTATTTATTTAGCGTGCTCAAGCCTTTCAAAGTAGTAAAGTGCTCTCCCTGGGAGCTCAGCCTCAGTACACTGCATTGTGGCTGTTCCCCAAGGTACTTTTCCCTACGGTAATTTATGTCTTCGTGGCATCATCCTTATAAATTAGCCTTTGACCCCGAACACTTGCTATGGTCCTCATTCTTCCAGCTTAAGATACACCAGGCCGCCAGGCTGGCTACTTAACTCGAGCCTATCCATTTGCGCCCGCAAGAACTCAGAAGTGGTAGGTCATCCGTGAGAGTGGCTCTGCAGTAAATAAAGAAGGCACAATTGGAAGTAACAATCGTAAGATTTATTTAGCTTATCTTCATTCAACTGGGATCCGCAGGTAAAATAAAAAAAAACCTGGGCAGGCTCCATTCTCTGGAGAGGCAACAAGCAAAAGCGGTTGCGGCAGCGTAACATTAAATTCACAAAGCCCGAACGTGAAATAGTGAAGTAGGTGCAGACACCACGGAAAACTCAAGTTACATGTTGCACAAATATGCCAAATTGTACCCTTAGTGCCCCACACATTTTCGCATAGGGTATTTGCATTTCTCGAGGCACTGGCTTAGCGTCTTAATAGAAGGCATTAGGAGCTGCCGCTGGCCGGCAAACTCTTATAAATGAAAGAAAAGCGAAAACTAGGAGAAACAATTGTGGCATGAAGAGGGAAAGACATAGTACATAAATCTTCACTAGTGAGGATTTTGAGTGGGTAACTGGTGATCCAAAGGAAATGCATTTCAAGACATTAAATAGTACTTCAATACGAGCTCAACAACAGATATTCTTCTATGAAAGGCGAGGTTACTATGAAGTGTACAGGACCTACCTACTGAGGGCACATCGGCACTGCCACTGTCGACTCCTTCTAATGGTGTGATTTATTAGCAGCGTCATCTATCTCCTTGCTTTTCTGCGGAGGACCTCGATGCACAAGGACCTGGGTTGTACACTCAATCACTTTTCCATTTATACACGCTCAAAATAGCTCTGTATCGCCGAAATCTACAAGGAAGGCAGTATTAGTGAGCAGCCCACGAAGGCTACAATGTCTTTGTGGTCAGAGGGAGGTGGTGAATAGTCGTGCTATATGAAGTGGCTTGATCATTAATGAAAGCTGAAAGCGTCACTGAAAGCTGGTGCTTCCTGTGCAGTTATAGCTTCCGCACCAATAGACTTGTTTGGGCATGACTTCAATGCTGGGTCTCGCTACAACGGAGGTTTCTTCGTTTCTATCGGCAACTGCCGCCTCTTGACGATCGTGCGATCATGTATCTTATATGCGCCGAGAAAGCTGTCCAGCCACAGCCCGAATGCGCATTGAGTTGGTCGGCGGGGATTCCTTTGAGCCTAGGGCAGCACCTCCAAATGCTAGTGGCGCAAAAGACACTCTTTTTTGTGTCTCTCCGTGTGCATGATGCGATGTTGCAGCAAAATATGGACACAGAATTGATTCATCCCAATCATTTGTGGTGTCTCGCGAACTCTTTCATTTCTTCTTTTGCTAGTTGTACAGATGAGACTCAGATGCCCACACACCACCATAGCCAGTTCTCCACGATACAGAGGTACCGATTCAATGGCAATGAAGTTGCACTGTGGACATACTGCCTGATCTGGCTTCGGTACTGATCTAGTTATGGGCTCATGGTAATTTCATTCTTTTCTAGCCATACAATTCTGCCGTTTACAGATAAGGAATATCATGTTTACTTTACACGAGCCAATCATCATTGATGATCTACATTCGGCCTCGTCTAGCTCTGACCTTGTTCTGTTCTACCTCAGCTCTTTTGCTTACTTCCCTCCCTCCTTTCTTTCCTTCTTTTACTTCTTTCTTTGCATTTCCCGCTGTGAAAATGCAGCAGCGGCTGCGGCGATCGAACCAACAACCTCTGGTTAACCCTTTCTAAACTTCATCACACATTTGCCTTCGCATAATCATTGTCATGGAGCAGTGGGCGGAGGGGAAGGGCGGTTCGATCGCGGCAGTGAGTAATGGACCATGGGTAACAGCGGGTCCAATTCGAAGGCAAATGTGGGACGAAGTTGAGAAAGGGTGAAGCAGAGGTTGTTGGTTTGATCCCCGCAGCCGCTGCTGCTTTTCCATAGGGGAAATGAGAAAGAGAGAAAGCAAGAAAGAGAAAGAAAGAAAGAAGGAAGGGAAGAAATGAGGGAAGAAGGAAGCAGGGAGAGAGGGAATGAAAGGAAGGAAGGAGAGAGGGAAGGAAAGGAATGAATTAAATGTATCGTTCAGGATCATGTATGGTCAGTATGCAATGATGAACGGTAGTATGGCTAGCACAAATGATACGTCAGGACGTGAATGATTTGACACCCTAGCCGGTTATATCATAATTAGGGACGGATTTAACTTTGAGAAATCCAATTTTGTTCATTTCCGCATCTGCGCCATCGCGGCGGGCCTGAGTGGTCGGGATGGTTCGGGATGACTTTTTTTCCACCACGTACGCCGACAACACACAGTAGCGCCGGATGAGCAATTTAACATTATTGCGATTATAGTTGTAAGTGCAATGTTATATTAAATGAGAAATAGGGCACGAACACGTACGGCAGGCACGTACCATTAACTGTTAGCCACGAAAAGATTGATTGATGATTGATTGATTTATAGGGTTTAACGTCCCAAAACCAGTTCTGATTATGAGAGACGCCGTAGTGGAGGTCTCCGGAAATTTCGACCACCTGGGGTTCTTTAACGTGCACTGACATCGCACAGCACACGGGCCTCAACATTTCGCCTCCATCGAAATGCAGCCGCCGCGGCCGGGATTCGATCCCGCGACCTTCGGATCTGCAGCCAAGTGCCATAACCACTAGACCACCGTGGCGGGGCATCCACGAAAAGTACTCACTGTCTCCGTGAGGGGCTTAATCTTTGCTAAAATTTTGCGTGCGTATTTCGTTCGCAGTTGAGTCGAGCAAGATGAGAGCTTACAATACTGCATGGAGCTTATGTGTAGATTGATACGTGTGTTGCAATTCTATATCACGCCTTATTATTTACGCTTCTATACATAAGCCCAGTCCTCGACTTATACTTTATTTCTGTCGCACTATCAAAAATGCGGAATATATACGTACTTGTGAATCTGCATTGAAGCGAACTCAAGACTCTCGCCACAAAAATTCCAGGTGTATTCATAATCAGAAAGCATATATGCTTTCTGATTCTGAAGCAAAACAAAGCCGAAAAAAAAAAACAGCCTTATCTTAAGTTTTACACGACTGCAAGAGGATCAGTGTTCGGAGTACTTGGAAGTCGATGTAAATTAAACATTTTCTGAAATCATCAAGCATTGAGCCCGTGTTCAATAGATTGAAAAGAAAAGCCTAAGAGCGAGGATCTTAGTCGAATTCCTAAAAAAAGGATTATTCCCCCCAAAACTCAGAAGGAATCCGCCGCCGCGTCTCATTAGGGAAGAAAAACCTGCAGGCAGGACTTCGCTTCATCGAGGACTTTTTGCTCAAGTTCACTAATCCTGCGTGAATATATTCGTCGGTGAGAGCGAAGAGAATTCAGATGTTCCCGCCAATCACCATGAGCTTTCGCCAATGGTTCCTTATCATTGCTTCTCCCGTCATTGCGACGATACAGGCGTTTTCTTTTGTTACGCATTTATGCAACAATCCCTTACGCAACCACCGGAACTATCACTTACGCAACCCAATGTTTCTGGAGAATTTAAATTTTCAATATTATTCGGGGAGAATGGGACAGCGAAGGTGAGCCACGCTAGAAATTTAACGTCAGAACGAAGATGTCATCGAAATTTCAGCTTTGAACTAAATAGTTGATTCACGTCATGATGCGCTAGGAAAGGTGAGGCGCTATAAATATTCTGTCACGTTCATATAAATGCAGCCATCGGCGCAGGTCGTTAAGTAAACATGGTGTCTACGTTTCCGGTACATATACCGCGGTGGATGCGAGGAGGGAAGCGTCATCTGTGGAGTTAAACGATAAAAAAGTAGCAGTTTCGCCAGAAGGACGAAGGAATTGTTTCCCTACCGCGGCGGTCGCATTTTCCGTGGAGGCGAACAGGTCCTGGTGCTTAGGTTGAACACTTTCCGACTGATGTGTGTGTATATGTGCATTTTTTCATGTGCGATTATTTGTCTTTCTGCGAGTGATTTGTAACCAGCAGTGGCACACCAGTGCGTTATATAGACAATAATTTTGTCTTGTCTCTACCCATCATATATATTATGTTTTGTTGGCCATTTCATGTACGGTTAGCTTCACTGTTCTAATGAGTACGCAATAAACTTCCCTATTAGAAGTATGCAATGTTACTGCTGAGAACTCTTGCGGCCGTTCTGGGACATCTACAACAGCTATCCCATAGTAGGGCGCGATTTCCCTAAAACGCAAACACTGTCGCATACACTAATGACCAGCGGAGCTGCGGAAGCATAGGAAAGGCTTCCAATGCTAAGCAAAGGACAAGGAATCTTTAGCACAATCGCACCAAAATTTTCCTTGTACAATATATAAGCCCTGTCTCTCTTTTTTTCTCTTTTTGTTTCTCTCTGTATCTCTCTCTCTCTCTCTCAGTTTCTTTTTCTCTCGCCCAAAGGAACCTGCGTTACAACCGCCAGTGCAGTATTCATATGTTCCTCATAAATGCACGTTCTGCGAGAGTGGCTTATAGCCTATTGGTTATGATGCTCGCCTTCGTACCCCAGGTGCCTGCCTTCGAATCCTGCCTCAGCAAGGTGCTTTCTTTCTTTCTTTCTTTCTTTCTTTCTTTCTTTCTTTCTTTCTTTCTTTCTTTCTTTCTTTCTTTCTTTCTTTCTTTCTTTCTGTGTCTGTCTGTCTTTCTTTCTTTCTTTCTTTCTTTCTTTCTTTCCTTCTTTCTTTCTTTCTTTCTTTCTTTCTTTCTTTCTTTCTTCAAGTGGGTTGTGAGCAGGCGTGGGTGTGCTTTTCGCTACTGCGCAATCCGAGGCTTTTCTTTTTGTACCACGTCGAGGGCATTGGTGAGCAAATGCCGCATCCCTTCTTTTTGGCAAATGAATTCTGCGGAAACCCGCAAGGTGGAGTAACATTTATGAAAGGGAAAATTAGCATCCACCCGTTTTGTAGCACAAGGCTACAAGGAAATCCATAAGGATTTCTCAGAAACGAAAGCTTCCTAGTTCCCGAAAACTTCGTCCTGGTCCGGGATGCCGGACTAGGACGTGCACACTCCGCGCGCCAGTCAACCGCCGACTGTCCCGGCAGGGCCTGGGCTGTCGCCTTTATAGAAAGCAACTGGACAACACGCACCGCCAGCGCGCGGCAAGTGTTGAGTGAGATCATCCTGGCGATGGGCGTGGCTCCCATGCAGTCAAAATTAAACGCAGAGGTTGCTTCGGCATCCATGAATCAAAAGTTGATTAAATTATTCATTTCTGGGGTCCCGAAACCAGCTATGACTCCGAGAGACGTCATAGTAGAGGGCTCCGGAAGTTTTCACCTCCTGGGGTTCTTTAACGTACACTGACATCGCACAGTTTTCGGTTCTCAACATTTCGCCTCCATCGAAATGCAGCCGCCGCGGCCGGGATTCAATCCCTCGACCCTCGGATCAGCAGCCAAGCACCATAGTCACTATGGAACACCGTGGCGCGGCGAATAAAAATTTCGTCATTTAATATCGTAAGCGTGCCCGTCGGCAGCTTATCAGTAAGGCATGAAAAGTAACGATCGTCTTTGCTTCGTCATTCTTTCCTCTGACCAACTGCAGCGTCCCAGAGGTCACTACCTAAGACTACCCATGGTTTTGTATGACGGCTGTAAAAGCAAACGCACTCGTCGTTGAGCATCACTGAATGTATGTGCTCGTAGTTTGTAGGGATACAAGAGTATATACGCCTAATACATTCCCTTCAGTAAATAAGCCTAAGTGTTCAAACGTTGTGGGCACTGATTTCTATCGTTCACGTTCGCATGACAAACGTGACATGCGGACCCGAATAAAAACGCATTTTTATTAGGGTTTTAGCAGTCTATGTATTACCGTGACCAAGTCATAATAAATAGCGAAATATTATCGGGAACAGGTCGTTCTGTGAGTGCGCAAAAAATGAATACAGCCGAAACGATGCATGTAGAAAACGAACTCTCTCTTAGGGAACGGCGAACATTTCTCGTGAGCAGAACGCCGCTAGTAATTCCGACCAGCTGGTTGACAACACGCTCCCTGTAAAAAAAAAATAATAAAATTATGTGCGTTGGCAATCCGCATGTCTCTTTTCCGCTTCATTTCTGGGACGACTGCAATGGCTGTCCCGTAGTAGGGCGCATTATCGCCTTAGGTCATTTATACATTCGTTCTAAACACAAAAATTCACAGCATATCCACGGAGTGAAGGATGATGAGTGGGCGAAGCTCCGGAGGTTCATCGTAGATCGTGCAGAGTTCCGGATTAATTTAGTTAACGCGCGCGCTACGAATCCCTAGGGTTCAACTACGCACAAGTGAAATCTCCCACCGGCTCTTCATTGCAAATCAAGATCTAGTGCCTATATATATATATATATATATATATATATATATATATATATATATATATATATATATACATGGGTGGCCGGTGAAAGGTTCTCCAGAGTGAGCAGTCGGTATTTTTCAATCAAGAAACTCGCTAGAAGACGCTGCCTGCGTCAAGCTTGTCTCTCGCGGGTGAGGGCGCGTTCTCCTTCTTTGCGAGCTGGTAGCGCGTTCATCGAAGAAAGAGCGTTTCCATAGTCAACGCGCGCCTTTCGCTCTCTCTGTCTATGTCTCACAAGACAGCAGATGGAAGAGTGAGAGAGCTCGCGCGCCTCCCACATGTAGCATCATTCATTTCTTTGAAGGTAACGCGCTACTAGGAACAACGGACGGACAGACCCAAACCTTAAGGAGCTTCGCCCCTAAAAAAAAAGCCCCTCGTTTAAACGACATGTAGCTCCTTCAGAGCATTATCACAGAACAGAGCAACTTACGTGAGAGTGAAACAACACAAGACAGCGCAGTTCTCCAATAATGTTTTTAAACCACCTAGTCCACCTAAAGACCCTTGCAGCTACTTAAGGTTGAGTTGCTAAGTGCCACACTTTTAAATATAGAAATTTCACTCAACTGCTTCATAGAGAGCCGGAAGGAGAAAAAGAAAAGAAAGGGGGGCGGGGGGGGCAACAAAGGTTTTCTTTTCGTTTCATTTATTTATTAGATGGGAGAGGGGGGGGGGGGGGTAGGACGAAAGCTACGCTTTTCTTCCCCAACCAGCCGCTCTGCGTGATCCGGATGCATAAATTACCACTCTTGGTGTTTGAAGTCTAGTACCCTGAGCACTGTAATGAAAATTGGGGATGTTGTAAGTAAACACGTCCTACAAGCACGCTATACGGCAGTTATGAAGTTTTCGGAACAAGGGGGATGGTCGAATAAGCACTCAAACGCGCAAAAACGATGGCAAAAAAAAAAAAAACGTTAACGTTCTTTGTTAAGTATTGCCTTAGCGCTGCATTGTTCGGTTCGTGCAAATAGGTGAGAGCTATTTTTGCATGGGTGAAGAGAAACTGGGTCAGCCGTTATTATCTGAATGTAAGGGCTCTTGCAATATCGACTAAACATGCAGTGACAGTTATTTGTGTCCGTGTGTTCCGGGAGATTCTGGAAGTTCCTATAAAAAGATCTCCACCGAAGCACATCAACAGTGCTTTTCTGCGTAAAAAAAAATATTCTCCTTATTATATTGGCCCCAGGCGCCTCTATTACAGCTCAGTCGATGGGAAAATGGGAACTTGTCTGAGGAATAAACACTGCAACGCGTAAGGGCTCCATTATCCTGTTTAACACTTTATTATAATCCTAAGACGGAATCGATGGTCGGTGCCTATGACGTGCCCTGAAAATATTTCATTGATCTTTGTTTCAGCGTAGCAATCTAGGCAGTGGTGATGTTTAGTATCGCAAATTAAACGTTTAGTATTCAGTGAGATTGTCCTTCGTTGTTCTTAAAAAGTAGCTTAATCAGAAGAGCCAGAACTAAGTAGAAGGAAAATGACAGTGCAGAGCAAACAATAAGCAACTTAAAAATTGCCTTCCAATGCAAAACAATTTCATGAGCATTGTTAATTTCCAGCATGGATAATTTTGGCAACCCGAAGACTGGTAGGAAAGGCAGGTTGTTGCAGTAAAGGTGTACTTTAAGCAAGGAGGTGTAAGAAAAATTTTAAACCACCTTGACGGTAAAAGACTGAAGTTTTATGCGGCAATACATTTATTGATCGTTAAATTTCATGGCACTTAGCCAGGATGTCTGAACGCTACTGTTCTTTATTTTTAATAACTTGGAATTTGGGTCATGTATTACGGTGTTCAATTATCATTCCGAACGAAGCAGATGCAATACGAAACAGGTGCTTTCATACATTTCTCATATTTCTGAATTGTTTTTCTGACATATGTTCACATTGCTGAACTATAGTTTCCTTTTGTTTTCTTTTGCAATACGGCCTTATAAATGTGCCTAGGACAACCTCGTTTCCTAGTTTTCTACATACTTTAACAGCGAAGCTGGTTAGCAAGTCGTTTCTTGTCCGCCGAAACAAAAAACTGTCGTCTTCATTAGTACAGGTCGATGAGAGTGCGCATGCACTGCTTCTGCTTCGTTCGCACGCGCGCTTGTTTCTTCTCTTGCGCACATGACCTCAGCCCCGTACTACACTGGCAAAACTGCGGCTGGCGGTCGCACGTGTTCCGATTCCTCTGAAAGAGGAATCGGTATAACATGTAAGCGAAATGTGTCTTCACAGGAGCAGTTGAATGTTTATTGCACATCGATATCAACTTGCCCGTTGCTATCGTTATTTCGCCTGCGGTTCGTCCGTCTGTGGATCGACGCGGACGTCTTTATGCTGAGCTCGGTGCGAAGCATTGAAAAGCGTTCGCTGAGCCTCGCAGTGCTCGGGGGGTGGTGAGCGTTTCCCAAAACTTCGAACCACGACGAAATGCGGGTGTGCCATAGAAAACCCCTGACCATCTAAGTGCTCATCAACTTCGCCGCTTCGCTGGCCTTGCGCCACTAGTGGATGTTCACTAATTTTCTCGTGTAATAAAATCTTATTTCTCACTTTGTTGATGTGTTTACGGCGAAGCTGCTCGCCTCTAGCTATAGTGGGCATTTTCGTGGCAGTACTCTCTGGAAAACCTCGGCAAGGCCACCCAGCAGAGTTTGCCTGAAGACAGCTTGCGGCGTGTCGGTTTCGCTGTTGGTTCCGTGAAACGCGACGAGAGGCAAAGGTACGGTCTTCAACTCTTTTAAACGGATCTCTTACTGCCGGCGGCTGCAGCTTCCTTCCTGACGCCTCTTCGTTCGGGCTGTGCTCTAAAGCCAGCCATTAATGAAAAGAGCGATTGGCCATGAATGA